>BDUI01001773.1:143156-156375 GCA_002335545.1 Apodemus speciosus
GGAACCCACAGCTCAGGCTTTTCCAAAGCCAGTTCACACCTAACCACTCCATTTCCTTAGCTCCTACTTGGCTGTTTCCTTTCTTGCCTCCCACTGAGGTGCCCTGAGGGCAATTAATTTAAAGATACAATTCACCTAGTTGCTAAAATAGAGCTAGTTTTATGCTCGATGCTCAATCTGGACTCTTAGGTTGACTTGATGTACTTTTAAAGAATTCATTTCTGGTCCCTTTTGGACATGAGAAAACAAAAATGTAGGCAGGTCTATTAAAGAACAAAAACAAAAACAAAAACAAAACAAACAAACAAAAAACCCCCAAACCTAATTAGAAACACGTGCTGTCCACTCTCGGCTGTTCACCCCTGGCAAACTTTGACACATGTGGTACTATGTACCACTAGGTGCTGCTCTGCCCAGATCCAGTCAGGGTTTACACTGAGGAAAGAACAAACCTTGTCCCGAGACCACTATTTCCTGTCTTAGGAGGCTGGCCACATGTCAGTACAGTGTGTGGATCAGTGTTTAGATAACTTTTGAAGTGTCACATTTCCTTCATAATGTTCTTTTCTGAGGTGATTCAAACGTGGATTACTTACAGGCGAAAATGAACGACAAAATTCCCTGAACTCTGGGGTAGGCAACAGCTCAGAGCATTGGTTTTAATTTGACTTCACATGATTTTTTGTCTTCAATGGATACGCTGGATGGCTGCTTATGGTCCAATAAGAGTTGGATCAGTCATCAGTGTGCGGTTAACTAAGGCACTTTGATTACATGAAACAAGACTCCTCTGCCTGCCTTTGGAAAACTGTTGGTATTTGAGGAGATAGCTGGGAATTTCTCTGGGCAAAATCATGCTTTGATTTCCATTCCAGAAAYAAGGGCAGTAAACACACACTCAGAGTAAAATGGTTTACGGCTTTAGAAAGCACACTTCACAGTTGAATTATGATAGATGCGGGCAGAAGCTGGAGCGTAAACAAGTGCTGGCCAGCTGGCCGTGGACTCTCTAAATGGTTTAATAGCCTGCAAGTAACTGACCACTTACAAGGCAGCTTTGATGAGCCAGGGTGAAATGATCCCACCGAAACATCAACATCTATCTAGACTGTAGACGGAGACACACGGCTATTTAGTAAAAGTTCCATCCAGAAAATACCCAAACCCTACAAGTTAGAAAGTGTTGGCTCTGCTTGAGGCATCTAAAGAAATCCTGGTCTATTTTTGGAGTTCGTTTGCATGCTTAGGGTCTGGTACATTGGTTATGTAATCTCAGTGAATTATTCTACCTCTCTGAGTTTTTCCGATGTCTGCTATTTGCTCATCATCCTGCCAGGCATTTCTCGGGCACTGTGGTTAATAAAAACAGATGATGGCTGTTTTGTCCTTGCTATGTGCCAGACACTGTGCGAGGGCTTAAAGCGAGCTATCCCATTTGACCCTCACAGGAATACTATGGTGATAGTCTTATTGCCGCTACTAGATAATAGTGTGATTTTTCCCCTGACAGTGGCTATGTGGGAGATGACATACCCGAAGTGTGGAGAGTAATTTGCTTGTGGTCACCAGATCACGACTTCCCAGCCGTTACAGCTACCTGGGTCTCTGTTCTCAAGGCTGAGCAGAGTTTCTCAATGGTGCTTATGAAAGACCCCGGAGCTTGTTCACTGTGGTTTCTGATGAGGGTCTCTCTGGGGGAGTTTACCATTCTGCACACGTGATGAACGTCCGGATGAAGCCCGTGTTGCTGGTTTGTGCAACAAGGCTCTGGGCCTCAGTTCAGCAGTGGGTAGCTTATTAGAAACATCCATACAGCTTAAAGTACACTTCCGTGTCCGGGTCACACCTCATATCAATTCTACCAAAACTTCCAGGGCAGAACTCAGGAATGAACATTTTTGGATGTTCTATTAAAAAAATGTTCCTTTTATCACTTGAAATTATAATTATATCACTCCCTCTCCTTTCCTTCTCCAAACCCTCCAATATACCCATCACTCCTTTCAATTTATGGCCTGTTTCTTTATTAAATCGCATGAATGTTGTATGTAGTATGCCGTATGCAGTATGTATGTATGTATGTATGTATGTATGTATGTATGTATGTATAAATTTCTAAATATATAAGTACAATTTGCTTAGTCTGTATACTGATACTCACATGTATGTTCTCAGGGCTGACTTTGGATGGTTTTGGACGAGCAGTTGCTGTGTTCTCTCCTGGGGAAGACTGTTTCTCCTGCTCTCGGCATCCTTGGTGCCTGTAGTTCTGTGTCCTGGGTTGGGGCTTCCTGGGCTTTCCCCTAACCATGTTAGCATGTTGTTTTTCTTAGTCAACTCATGTTTAGGCAGCACACAGTTTCATAACAAATCCCATGTTCCCCTGGCTCTTACAGTCTTCTGCCCCCTCTCCCTCAGTGACCCCTGAGCCTTAGGTGTGGGAATTTTAAGGACTACTAAGTAATTCTATTACGCCAATGTACTAGAAATCGATCTAGCAATTAAAGATCAGCATTTGAAAAAATTTATTGTTAGTGGAGTTTTTATGTAAAAGTCGTATGTCTTCTTGATTGACTGATTGTATGCAAATGGACTAAGTTTATAACGCCAAATGAATTCCTTGTGATGGGCCAGAGACAAAGAGCTGAAAAGAACCGTAGCATTGGAACGAGTAGGACTGTCACCACCGACATTGAGATTATAGGTATTCACGCACTATTAGAAGCTGACATATCACTTCCTGGGGCTACCTCAGGGCACGGGGGAGCAGACTGCGGAGGATCTGGTGACTGTGAGGTACATAAGGGACACGGTGAGCTACTGTGCAAGGCATTCTGTGACTGTGTCGCAGAGGACTTGACACGTGAGCCACTTCTCCAGGAGGAACCTGGCAAGATACAGAGGAGGAACAGGTACTCCCAGAGGGGAGCACTTCGTCCCCTGGGACCAGCCAGCCAGTTTCTAAAGGGACAGAGGAGAGGGGCTTAGATTAGAATAAGAATCATGGTCTCAGCTGCCAAGAGTAATGTGACACCAGCTGGAGAGAAGTTTTAGAAGGGTATTGAGACAGAGAGAAGGAATTAGTTATGCTTTTAGAATAATTACATCTATCCATCATCTATCTTTCTGTACATATATGTGTAATGTTTGTGTATGTTATATGAAATTCACAATATATAACTATTAATATTTGAAGGGACAGAATTGTTTATTACTATGATCCAGCCATTAAACATTATATGTTCACAATATATCTCATAAAGTTCTAGAAATATTTGCATAGTATATCTCACAAAGATGTACAAATAGTATTTTTTTTATTAGAACAAGAAAATCATGGTCAGAAAGAAACAAAATCATGTACTTGTAGTAGAGAGACATATATATTTGGTTGACCTGACACAAGAGTTTGTGTGGAGTTTATCCCCAAGTAGCCGTGTTTCATGAATGTGAATCCTGGATCAGTAACTGTAAGTGGATGAACAATATACTATCAGGCTATAATTGGTAAAGTGGGAGACTATTAGAAGACATTGTATTATAAACTAGAAGATTGTTCTCTTTTTCCTATAATCCTCAATAAAGGAAGTGGTGTCATAATTTTCTGTTAAAAGAATAGTTAGGGTCTAGGTAGACAACTTATATTTATTGGGATAATAGACAATTAGGTTGTAAGCTAAGCCATGTGAGAGATAATATAGAAAAGGGGTATTTCTGAGAAGCAACTGTCCACATTTATGCAATTTGGAGTTAGCGAGGATTTGTAGAACCCCCAAGGGTTTAGCTTGCAAAGAGGGGTAGATAAGCCTGCTGCTACCCTGGCAGAGAATTCAGAAAACAAGAAGCTATGAGGAGGGGCAGAGCAGACACAAGGTCTTTATAAAGTGGGGTGTCTGTTTATAATGGGGACCTTGTGTCCTGTGGAGAGGAATGCACCTGTAGGGAGGGTGGGGAGGAAAATGGAGTAGATGGCTCTATGATTGGGGTTGGGCCTGCCCTAGTTAATAGGCTACGTGAAAACTATGAGAAATAAGTTTCAGTATTCAAAACCCCATATTCTGGTCATAAAAAGAACCTGCCCAAATGAGTTTCAATATGTAAGTCACCTAAATTGTCTTTACCATTTACAAGGATGTAAGGAGGGATTATAACATAGACCACAGATATGTAATTTCTTCTGGTAATCTAATGTCAGACTAGAAGAATAGTTTTTGGCACAGTAGCGATTATTTTAGTGTGTTTTTTCCTTTCACAGATGGTGACTGTATGAAAAGGGAGCCTGTTTTCAGCAGAGTGGATGGGACAAGTAATGGACGACTCTGACAGGTTCCTGTGAAACAAACCCCGATCGGCTACCCATTCTGTTTTTGCATTCGAGGCATTTAAGCTTCCTAGTCTGAAACACCTTCCTCTCCAGGCATGCTCTAGTCTTCACAGAACCACTCAGCTGTCACTCAGGCAAGAGGGAAGCCACTTATACCGACACTTTCATCTCACTGTTCCTGAAATAAGTGTGCACGAACCCAGGAGTGTTGGACTTCAGTGCGAGCATATTGTGTAGTGCAAACTCCCCACATCCCCACATCAGCAGAGAAGGCAACGTGACAAGGTGTGTATCTCCAGCCACACATTTCCTCACCTTCGAGATGGATGACTTCACTGGGAATTCTTTCCCAAGACACAGTCAGATTCAATGTGTGAATCTAACATGATAGTGTAATAAGAGTCTGCATGAAAAATAATGTTTACATAAAACAGCTTGTCATTCTAGATTTAATAAATTATTCGGATTTTGCCATCGAGCCTCAATGTAAGCAGAATATTAATGCCAATTCAGAATGAACAATTACATTCTATTTGTTCTATTTGGTATTGTTCACATGTCTTTTTGCTCCTTGTTTTAATTCTCCATGTGTTATTTGTCACCTTTTTCCATGCTTTATTGGTACTTTGAAAAATACCTCAATTGTGCCATATTATCATGTTGTATCTTAATTTTCAAAATAGTGTTTTTCTGAGTCGGGGAGGAAGCTTCTATGCCATCATTTTTCAGGTAAGTGATAGATTAAGTATGGCACCTTGAATAGAAAACTAGCAAAACCAACATATTTTAGTGTATTCCAAACAGGGACATCTTCATGGTTTATATTACCTTTTGATAATTCTTACTGTTCCCTTATTATTTAACATGACTCATCTCTGTCTGTCTCTTTCCCTGGCCCCACCCCTTTCCATTTTGGGGATTGAGGCAGAGCTGTCAGCATGCTGCAACCTTAGTCCTTGTAACAATTATTTTAATTTCTATATGGTGGACTCCATCTTTTAAATGCGTAGGAATGACAATGATTCAATTCTGTCCTGTTTTTTTTTTTATTCCTTTTGTACTGAAACCCAGTACTACAGAGGTTTTGTAACATTTGTTGGACAAGTCTATTTAGGGTTGGAAAATTTTTCTGCCCAAGGAGAGTTTTAGGAAAACTCTAGAAAGAGGAAATCTACATTCTATTAATCACTGGATCATCAACAAAGCAAGTAACACGTGTTCCTTGAGGTTTGCAGTATTTTTGGTCCTTACCAGGGCATTAGACTTGGTTTCCTCATGAAAGAACCGACAGTCTTTGGTTACCTATTGCTCATGTTTAATTCACTTATCCATGACTTCTAGATTTCTGTATAGCACTTTAATATGTATGTTGGCAAAATGGACATGTTTTCTCATAGAGAAACCATTCCTAGTTCAGGGCCAGTTTCCATTATGATGGTTTTGGGGGGAAAGGGAGCCCTGGAGATGGGTAGGTGGATTTGATTGTGTTGCTTCCCCTTCTATCTGTGCAGCGCTGTCCACACTGACCATAGTTGTAAGACTGATTAGGCTATGCAAATACATATGCCTCTTTAGTGCTGTGTCTTCTCAACCATTATGAGAGAAAAATACAAATTTGTGCATTTGAATGCTCAGTTGTTGAAGGCAGGGCATCGTGTATCTGAGTTAGAAATCTCACATGGCCACCGAGGGCATGAGAGCTCCTTCGATTTCTTTGCTTTGTGGCATGTACATGTCCCTATCACTGTTCATCTCAAACAAACTCCTATACTTGTTTTCTGGAATACACTCTGCTTCTAGTTTCTTTATAGCAATCGCTCATCCAGGCCTTGTTGGGAAACTCCGCTTTTAAGGTCGTAGTCGACAATGGCCAGACAAGTCCTCTGAGCTTGGCAGAAAATGCAGGACTCCCTTTTCCACTGGGGCTTCCTCTCTTCTGCCTGACCTTATCTGGGGAGCCTGACTCCCACATCCTCTGCCTAAGGAATGTCACTTAGTCTTGGGTGAAATTATGGGTTCTATTCCCTTTCTTCTGATTATTAACGTACCCAGCAAGCACCTAGGATGCCTCTTTGTGCAAACATGGCATTCCCAGAACCTAAAGCCTCAGCCAGTGTACAGTCACCTGAAAACCTTCCTACTCTCCAAGGTTCATATAGCCCTGTTCATCCTGAACAAAGAGCACAAGCTGTTTATTCATGAGCACAAGGGTCATTCATGTAAGAGAGCTGTTTCACTGAATGCCATCTAAAACCACTGCAACACTGAAATCCTTGGAGAAAACTCCTTCCCCCTTCCCCAAGCACTCACAGCCAGTCAGAGATCCGCTGACCTACCCATCCTGGACTCTGCTTTATCCTTTACCACCCTTGCGTGGAGTGATGCCTGGATACCCCAAGGGAGGAAGCAGAAGACAGAACCATATAGCCTCTTTCTCCTCCTTAGGACCCCTTTCTGTTTTTATGTACACCCTAGATTTTATCACCCAAATTCACATAGCTCAGTATCAGAACATAGTTCAGGAGTTAACAGCTCTCCCTCCCTCCTAAATCCGCAGGCATCATCTGCTACAAACTCTAGCATCATCATATTTGCCTTCTAAACAGTTACCCATCATGTTCAGAACAAAATGTAGAAGAAGCTCTGCCTAAAAAGTCTTACATGCCCAAACTCATTATCTCTCCATGGGCCTCATTGCCCACATTTATCTCTTAACTGAAGTAGTTGAGCGTGAATCTTGCATCAGACAAAGTGTAGCCCCTCCGAGGGGCCTGAGAAGTTCCTATTTTCCCTATTAGCCTTTTCTTATTTCATGTAATTTAGATGTATTTCAACTATCTTGCCCTGGAAGAGACTTTCCCTAAGTATTTTCTCCTTGGTCTACTTTTTTTCTCACAGTAATACTGACAAAAAGTCAAGGATGGATATACTTGTAATGTCTTTCTCCTGCTAAAATACTCTGAGTAAGAGACTGTGCCTACTGTCTGCTGTCTAGCAGACTAGTCTTTGGCACATATACCTAAGTAGCTTTTTCATTACATAAATTGAGAGAAGCAGAATAATGAGATATTAAAGTATTTGTTCCTCATCTCATCTTTCCTAAGAGTCTAGTGACTTCTAGTGTTTTAGGAATGTTTTCTATAACATCAAAATGATCCAATACTTGCCAACACACAGATGGTGTTTGTAGAATGAACACCACTTAGGTGGTTTGAATGAGGATGGCCCCTTAGGCTCATACCCCTAATTAGTAGAACTGTTTGGGAAGGATTGGGATGTATGGCCTGGGGATAGGTGTGGCCTTGTTGGAGAAAATATATCACTGGGGGCAGGGTCTGCAGTTTCAAAACTCATAATGGGCCCGGTTTTTCTGTGTCTCTGCATTCAACTCACTGATCAACTATGCCTAAGGGCTTATTATTGACTACCGCTACATGCCTGCCCTCCTGCCTGCCACCATAGTCCCTGCCATGATGGTCAGGGACTAACCTTCTGAAAGGACAAACAAGCATCTGGTTAAATGCATCCTTTCATAAGGTGTCTTGATCATGGAATTTCACCCCAGCAATGGAACAATAAGTAAGATGCCCACCAAACTGCCCCATCATCTTAGGAAGGGCTCGCTTATCAAAGCACAGACAATAAATTTATGGCAAGAGCACCTTTCTAACAGAGAAGAGGTTGTGAGTGACAACACTCAAGAACATAGGATACACTGTAGCTAGGAAAATACCATAATTTCTGTAAGCTTTGCTTTTTTCATCTACCAATGGAGGTGTCTAGCTATATAATATGATGAAACATAATGCTCCAGTCTTAAATTATGGTTTTCACAGTGGCTGCATCCCAGAGAGGACGAAGAGCAGCTTTGCACTGGGTAGATCTGACAACCACTGTCAGCTGGGTAATGAGTTTCTAACGAGAGATGTTGTGTTGGTAGTACATATTTCTGGTTTGATGCGATAAAGGTGGTACTTTACTTTGGTGGTTATCTCCACTACCACCACCACCCCACCCCCCAAGGTCTGTAGTTTTCATGTAATCATGAGAAAGACATCAGGCAAATCCCAGTTAAGGAACACTCTAAAACACTGAYCAGCATTATGAAAGTCATCATCAAGGTCATCAAAATCAGAAAGTCTTAAACTTCCAAGGCTATGAGGAATCTTAAGATATGTGATAACTATTGATGAAATGTGATTTCTTGAATGGAATACTGGGATGGAAAAATAGAAAACTTGGTAAAAAAAAAAAAACTACGGGAGAAAGTGTGGAAACCACTTAACACCTCACCTAATCAAACTATGAAACACATGATACCATAAGAACAAGCAAAATCAGGTGTGGAGTAGCTGTGAGCATCCTGCAATGCTTTCGCCTTGTTTATTTCCTGTCCTGGGGTATAAACCTGAAGCTTCATATCTGTCATGTAAATCCGTTGTCCTTGGGTACTGTATCCTAAAATAAAGTAACTCTTTGAAAGAAGAAGGGTATTGTGAAGATCAAAACATGTATGTGAAAATTTGAAACTGTCTTATATCTTACAACTTTCAATGGTTAAAGAATTTTGAGGCAGAAGATTTAAGGAGTGCTCACTGTATAGATACAGTGCTCATAATTGCAACCATGCTGGTATCCAGCATGGAGGTGGGGCTAAAAACAAAACATATCACACAATCATTCAGAATAATAACTATAGTGTAGAACAGAGTGGAAAATGCTCATGAGACTCTGTTAAAAGAAGGCACAAAATTGAATACACAGAATGTGTGTTGGTTTGAGTAGGTATGGCCCCTGTAGACTCATGTGTTTGGACGCTTAGCTGTAGGGAGTGGCGCTATTAGGATGGTAGCCTTGTTGGAGGAGGTGTGTCAGTAGGGAGGTGGGACTTGGGGTCATACATATGCTCAAGCTTTGCCCAGTGAGGAGCACAGTTTCCTTCTGTTACCTGTGGATCACGATGTAGAACTCTGGGCTGCTCTAGCACGAAGTCGGCCTACCTGATGGCTTACTTTCTGCCATGAACTAACGAAACCTCTGAAACTGTGAGCCAGCACCAATTAAATATTGTTCTTTCTAAGAGTTGCCTTGGTCATGGTGTCTCTGTGCAGCAATGAAACTGTGACTAAGACAGAATGACTATGGAAATCATAAGACACTTGTAAAAATATATGTGAAAATGCTAGCAGAGAAGGTGTGGATGGATATAGGTGATTCTTCTCTTTTTACTTTCCTATAATGTAGACACAGTATTTTTAAATGGRAAAAATGGACTTAACACAATGAGATGTAYATAAAACCAATTGTTATTAATAAAAAACATTTGAGGATATATTCTTGCAGTTTTAGGGTTTCTATTGAYGTGATAGAACACCATGCCTGTAAGGAAGAATAAAATCATGTTATTGCAGGAAAATGGCCAGAACTGGTGATCATCAGGCCAACTGAAATAAGCCAGACCCCAAAAGACAGATAGTGTGTATTTTCTCTCATACACAGACTATAGACCAAAGTTCTAAAAAGAAGAAAAAGGACAAGTGAGGCTGCGTGTGAAGAAGGGTCCAGTGGGAAACGGAGTGAGGATAACATAGAAAAGAGGAGAAAAACACACTATGTGCATGAATAAACGAGTTGCAGTACCATCTGTTGTCTTAGGTGACTAGTATACACTAGTAAAAAGAGAACAGAAAGAGAAAGAAACAAAAACATCTAACATGACATAAAGTGACTTGGGGATGAAGGGCTTATTTCAGTTTATGTGTCACAGTCCGTCAGGAAGGGAAGTCAGGACAGGACAAGAACTCAAGGCAGAAACCTGGAGGCAAGAGCTCAAGCAAAGGCCCTGGAGGGGTGCTGCTTATTGACTGCCTCCTAAGGGCTTGCTCAGTCTGCTTTCTTAGAGCACCTGAACCACTGACCCATGGGTGGCCCTTCCCAGACTCAGCTAGACCCTCCCACATCAATCATCGATCAAGAAAATATAAACAACAGGACAATCCCATTTCCTCAATTGCGGCTCCTTCTTCCCAAGTGGTTCTGGCTAGTGTCAAACTGTCATCAAACTAACCAGCGCACTTTTATGCTATCACAAACTAAGCAGTATCCTTTAACAGATCTTCAGTTTGGTTTCAAATTGAGTTCAAGGATTGTCTATCACCTTGGATGACAAAATAAATTGCATCCTTATTCTCAATTATTTGTAACAGAAACAGCCTTTCCTTCAATTATAAATACCTGCCACAGGCAACAATGATACAAGCAGAAGGCCTGACATTGCCATCAACAGACATCAGAGCTCTTTTATATTACCATTTTATGCAGGTATCTCAACAGAATATACACTGATTAGTATAAAGGTTATCACCATATCACGGTTTAAATATTTATTGGACTTGCTCTGCTTAAGTACATAATAATTTAATAATCATCACTTTCCGTTTTAAAAATATTTGGTTGACTAGACATCAGTATAATTTCCTACTGGTTCATTCAGTTCATTTTACTCAACTAAGAACAGTATTATAATAAATTCATAGGATTCTTAAGACCTGTAAGACAGTCCCAGGTCATAAAGTTTAGATATCTCTCACTGAACCAAAGAGAACAGAAAGCCCCTCTGACAGCAACCTCACATTTTAAGGCTGGCTCACAGATGAATTTTCATATAATTGTCGAGAGTCCTAGAGATAGTGTGGTGGCAACAAGTGTTATCAAAATGGTCCCATAGACAGAAGTCAATTGTCTACTGATGAAAGGCTCCTCAAATGGGTAGGGAAATTGGTAAGGATAAGCTGTTCTCCATGTTTTGCAAGTTTAAAAGATGATACCTAATGGACTATACTTTAGCATCAAGAGAAGAATTAATTCCCCAGGGAACAGAGTGCAAGTATTTTACATAGAAATGCAATAAACCCAAAGGCTAATGCATTATAAACCCATTTTACTATGTCTTTACTGGTTTTTTTCCTGCTAAAAATAAATGATCTAAAGTTACTTGGGAAAAAGTAACACAGTTTGACTTGCTGTTGTAAAGCTGCTTGATCTCAGCTGGGAATCAGGCTATTGCGGATGATTAAAGAGGATGATAATGGCTAAAGTCTACCGCGTCACTAGACAAGTACTTCATACAGACTAATTATTTTAATAGCCCTAAAAAGCAGAGATAGTGATGCATTCATTTTAAACGCGAGGATACAGAGGCACAGGAGGTTAAAGCGAGTGGGAGGTCCGATTGTGATGCTACAGCCCAAGCATTTAATGACTATGTCGTACACCCATGGGTGCTAATATAGAAACGTGACCTTCAGCAAACAGAAATGTTGGTTTCTATATCTTCACGATCCAGATGTGAACATATTTCAGGAGGAAAAATGTGAAGCTTGTGGGCAGGAGCCAGAACAGAAGAGACACAACAAAAGAAACAGGGAGCGGTCAGCAGTTTGGAATCTCGGTGAAAAACTCCATGGGACTTACTGAATCCCCAGCAAAAATGCCTCCAACGCAGATGTTTAAAAAAAAAACCACAAGGCACAGACACCTTCCTCACAAGAAACACTGCATACTGTGAATCCATCCATCTCCATAGTGGGGTTAACTTTTTGGTCACAGGTGATACAAAAATACCCAAGGACTTTAATAGTAAAGTATCCTTTTAGTGGGTTTCTTTTGGAATATGAGGAACTTCTGCTCTGGACATAATTTGAAATGAAACATATTTTTCACAGCTGAGACAGGCATCACTTTGTTTCCTATTTATTCTTATCTTTTGCTGCTTAGTTGGAAAATTTCATTACTTTTGTTCTATGGAGTCTTCTGCTAATTTCTGAAAATTTGCTTCTTACAGTAATCTCAGCAGGTCTAGGCTGCAGTCTAAGATTACAATAAAAATCTATTTTATCTATCTGTCTGTCTGTCTGTCTGTCTATCTATCTAGCTATCTGTGTGTATGTGTGTGTGTGTGCATGTGTGTGTGTATTTTAAGATTATTGATTCTAGACCCATATGACTTGATCTCATGCCTTTCAGCTTGGGAAAATTTCCCAGATGCCAAGTCCTTCAGCATTCCCATTTATGAAACAGGAAATAATAACAGCATTTTGCACCATAAGGTTATCACAGAGACTAAATGGTCCAGTGTAAGTACAGCCTCAAGTCTGACACACAGCGACCTAGCATACAAGACACAGGGAGGTGGCTATTATTGCTGTTACATTTACTAGATTGTAAGATCCTCAAGGCTGAAGAGCCCTTATATTTTGACCATTCTTGTATTTATAGTATTAAACAGAGCCTGGTTCAGTGTGTATATTTTCAGCAAGTATTTATTTAATCACATTAAACTTTCAGTTGATTCATTTGTTTCTATCCATTTCACTTCACATTTATTCCCTTGTATCTTTTTCTTCATTCTCCCTAAGTCCTTGGTTCTCATTTTTATAATAAATGTCTTGGCCCTATCCTCAAAACAAAAAACAACCTAGAGAGATTTTAATGCAATTTCACTTTACCCATAAACTGCTGGGGAATATAACTCCATCAGGTTGTTCAGTGTGGGGACTATTCACATCTGAATTCTGTGACCAGGTGATCTAAAAAGCACTTTTTTTAAGGGACAGGTCTCACCTGGGAACAAGTTGTAGTTGAGATATGACCTTAAAAAATGATTATTGCTCACTCTGCTCTTCTTTTGGTGCTCCGCAAAGCAAAGTGCTTTACTTTAGCACAAACAGCATCAAAAAGAATCTCTCTAATGTTGCTCACACGGCCAAACATCTACCTCTAACAGGGACCCAATGCTAGCCAAGCACGGTCCATGCTACCGGGGGACAGATACAAAGGGCAGAAATCCTGTTCTCTCTCTCTCCCTCTCCTTCCCTGTCTCCCTCCTTCCCTCCC
>BDUI01001774.1:47538-63777 GCA_002335545.1 Apodemus speciosus
GTTTAGAAGCAATAATCCTGTGAAAAGAGAATAAAAACTACAATAGGTAAGGACCAGGAGAAGCAGCATAGAGAATGGAATTTAATGTGTTTAACTCTCCAGCTAAGAATACTAGTCTGTAACAGGCACAAATCAAATKAACCCAGCTGTAACAATGGGTGAGAACAGAATTTTTCCTATTCCACTGATATCAGAAATAAAAGTGAAAACTTCCAATTTTATCTAAATCAATATTTGAACAAGTTAAAATTTAGCATTTAAGAACAAAAATATAATCATGCAAAACATCAGTGAAATCAACTGTTCTGTGCCTCAGACTTTGCATCCCCTCATTTGATGGAAATCAGGAGGGTTTAAGGGCCAGAGCTCCTCACTCTGTGGCCCTGGTGAATGCAACGAGGAACGAGGAACRGACACCGTAGGATTCTTGGGAAAGCAGCAAGAGCTAACCAGTGCGAAGGCTGCGTCTGCCTCGAAAGCAATCTCAAGTGCCGGCTGCTGCAGGGTTGATGCTAGGTAGGTGGAATTGGACCGGAGTTTCCTGGGTGCCTGCTGGAGCCTGGCCGCTGTGTGGCTAGACTGCAGTGGGAACTTACRTTTTCCGCTCTGGTCTTTGACTGAGGGTTTAATATTTATTCAGAAGGCGGACAACGCTTAGCTCCTGACCTAAGGCACAGGGGAGCCCTTTGAAGGACGCAGTCCAGTAAAGTTAGCTGAAGTGGTTATCTACTCTCCAGTCCATTCAACAACTTAGGAAAAAACCTCTCATCGTAAGATTTCAAAGAAGCATGAAGCTAAATGCAATTAAGTGTTATATGTAAGGGTGACAGCAGGTGTTTTTAATGATTAGGAAGAGAAATATTGCTTAATTCAAGAAATCAACATTCTGAAGAAGAAGAAAAATTTTTGTTTCAAGATATTAAGTATATCATTTTCAAATTTCAATCAGCTATTCATTTCTTATTTTATAAACATGCAGGTAGGTTATCGGTTAAAAAATGAAAAAATTAAAAAGATTTTTCTTGAGAGAATTACCTTTCTTTAAAAACTTGAGCTATAAGAGGTATCAGGTACATAAAGAACAGATATCTGTGTATGGTCTATCCCCTTACATGCCTTCCCCACTGAAATCATCCCGTGAATACTCTTCATGTGGGTGAACATACAAAAAAGAGGCACACAGTTTACYTCTACCCATTTTTCCTGCAGTATGGCCTCACTGGGCCGGCCTCTGAAGGGGGTGTGCTCTGTCTGCAAGTTCTCCTTCTACTAATCTACCTTAYGTAATTAAAATAAATTATCCTGATCTCCTAGTGATGATGAAGAAATTAAATTACAATAAGAAATTCTTCCAAGGTTTCAATGGACGAGGAACTGTGTGTAATGTGTGTGTGTGTGTGTGTGTGTGTGTGTGTGTGTATACACATGACGGATGTATGCATTATACATGCTGAAAACACTCTGCAACCTGCAGAAGTAACAAATATAGTTTGAGATTTTGAATTGAATATTAAATGCCTAGAATAACTTATGGTGATGACCCTGTATACGTACAAGAAGTAAGTATACTTCTCTTCAGGAAGTAAAACATGCCTTACAGGGTTTATGTAATTAATCTTTGCAGTATTCTCGGGAGTTAATCAGGTATTATTATTATCAGCTCCCCTTTGTAGAATGGGAGCCAAGGCAAAAAGTGTCTAGATCAAAACTACTGTCATGTCTATTTGCTCGACCAAAAGAAAGCATCCAAACACCAGAGATCTRAGGCCYAAGGTGCTTCCCATACATGACTAACTCTGGATCTGGTAATTCCGCCGCACAGACATGCTCCGCAGTCAGAGACGGGTGTTTTACCTTCTCCTGTTTCCCTTTTGCTTCCTTCTGTTCTAGCCCCGACAACTCTGTTGTTGCAACAGCAAGTGCTGTCCTTGCCAAGATTAATCCAACTACTTCATATGCACTTTGTGTTGAACCACTGTCCTTTCCACATAACCTCTGAATTGTAACACTGCTTTTATTTTAAATCCTAACTTAGCTCTACATTTTCTATACTAGCATAGATCATGAAAAATTTGTCTTGAAGATTACTTTGAGTAATTCTAGAACACATATTTCATCTTCCTTGTATTTTTATCTTCTAATAATCTAAAAGTACTGTAAGAATTTAACTCTCTCCTGCCCCTTCCACCCAGAATCTGAGGAAAAGAATATTACTTTTGTATCTTCTCCCTTTATATTTCTGGTTCCTTTAAAGCTAAAGCACAACACTGAGCACACTTAAATCTGAGTGATTCATTTAGGCTGGTTCTCTTCTAGAGCCCAAGCATCTTCATTTGATTTCTAGCTTTGCTACAACATCATATCATACCCTTCCATTTCTTCCACATTGATGGGGCCATTTCCTAAGGAGTTGCAAGCACTCAGCAGATAGGCTTGCTGTGTTTCAAAGGCAGGAGACATTCCATTCTGTCTTTGTCTTACTCAGTATATCAATTTTTCTTCTCAAATCAATTAATTATATAAAACAAATACTGTTCTTAAAATGTCTCAAATATTGGCATATATGAAAGTTATTATTTATGAAAAATACAAATCATCAATTTTTAAAACAAAATTCAACCCTGACTCCAACTTACTGAAGCCAAGAGCAAAAGGTCTTGCTTGGCTCAGAGACAGCAGTATATCAAACTGCTCAACTAATAGTGCCGCAGATCTAGTGTGGCGAACTGACACCTAGAGGACAGGAGAACACTGGTATAATTTGTTCAGTGACTTCTCAAGAAACTAAACTGTCTATAACTGTGATGGCAYACTGCATAGACCAGGATACTACAGAGGCCTTAGAAGCTCTMCAGCAGAGGTGATGCTGACTTCCACAATGGTCATGAGTCAGATGGATGAAAAGTCAACTCCGTGTCCACATCCACCTTTGGAACACTTGAACTTCTCTTTGCTCAAGAGTATGCTTTGCCTTTAAGAGGTCATACAGTGTTAGGAATGAGACGCTGTTGTCAGGAGCTAGAAACACGCTTGCTAATGAACTGCAAAAGCACAGAGTATCATGCACATGTTTTTCAGTGGAAGCATTGTACAACATAAATATCTGTAAACAAATTAAAACTTTTAATACATTAAAATGAAAGTGAACAAGTTAGTTAAATTTAATATATATTCAACAACTTTGTGTCCCACACATAAACTATAAATAACAATAGCATAAAGGTACAAACAGCCTGTATGGTTGAATAGATTAACTTAAGCCTATATGATCTACTCAAAGTTTAAAACAACGATACACAGCACAGGCTTGCAATAAAACTAAGCTAAAAGATTAAAATCAAGAATATATTAAAAGAAAAAGAACGAAAAATGACAAAAATCTTTTGCCCTATTCTTCTATAGCCGCAGTGCCTAACATTAGGGGCAGGTTTGGTGCTAGATGCATTCTCCATGCCAATAKTGGTAGCTCTTGCAATCCTGTCCTACATATCTGTGTTGGTTTCAATAGCCACTTTCCATCGTAATTAAGACCCAGAATGGAGCAAAATAACATGACCTGCAGGTTAATTCAACTGATTTGTTAAGTGGGTCTAGAAAATAGAAATACGACAACTGCAAATAATGTGTGGTTAACTGCCACAGCTGAGCAGATTCAGATCCAAAAATGTTTAGCAACAGCAGACTAAGAACTAGATCACAGGAACAAGGTCATGGGTGCTCCGGGTCCTCTTTCTTTTCTATTTAAAGGATGAACAGTTCTGCAATGCTGTTGTTTAAATAGGAGCTTCCAATTATTCAGATACTAGAGAGACGGGTCTAGAGAGACCGACCCGGTCTCATACTTCTACTGTCAGCTTCCCTCCAGCGAGTCTAAATGAGAACATGATACAAATGGAATGTGTTGACCAGAGTGAATTTATTTTAGGGTGCAATCCTTGTGCCCATGACACAACATATGATAAGTGACTGCACTGGGTCTTCTTTCTTACTCCTAAGGTTTAAACAATTGCAGATTTTGTGGTTGGGCTATGCACCAATCTGCTACACTCAACACATTGAAACTTTAYACGGCTAGTTTCTCCATAAGCTGGAAGTGCTGGGACTGCGGCAGCAAGGTGAGGAGAATACAGTTGTCTGTGCGCTGAAGGCCCAGAAGAGCAGGGGGAGCCGAGAGAGACCAAGGGCCCGGCTTACCTCTGGTGCTCCAAGAGCWCGCTCCCCAGCTAGCAGCAGCATGCTCAGGCCTCCCATCTGAGTAGGATCTAAAGATAAAGCAAACAACAACTTAGAAGCATAAAGCACATATAGCCATAAAGAGTGAAAAAGATTATTCATAAAGGCAGACATCCAAACTACCCACATATAAATTTAATGGAAAGAGTTCAAGATTCTTTCTTTATATAACCTGATACATGTGTGCTTAATGCACATGCTTTACGGAGCTGTTTTTTCCTTTTCTATATTTTGCCTTTTCTGAAACAGTGTCTTACTATGAAGCCCAGGCTGTCCTGGTATTCATGATCTCCTTGCCTTAGCCTTGTAAGTGCAGGATAACAGGCATGAACCACCACCCAGGCCTTTTAAATCTCTTAGATGCTACTGTTCTAGTACCATTCCAACACAACACGATTCCCTAATACTACRGCTGTTGAGTGAATCATCTCCCAAACCCAAGGCTTCTTTCCAAGCCTTCCCAGGGTTTCTATTCCTGCACAAACATCATGACCAAGAAGCAAGTTGTGGAGGAAAAGGTTAATTCAACTTACATTTCCACATTGCTGTTCATCACTAAAGGAAGTCAGGACTGGAACTCAAGCAGGCCAGGAAGCAGGAGCTGATGCAGAGGCCATGGAGGGATATTGCTTACTGGCTTGCTTCCCCTGGCTTGCCCAGCTTGCTTTCTTATAGAACCCAAGACTACCAGCCCAGGGATGGCACCACTCACAAGGGGCCCTCCCCCCTTGATCCCTAATTGAGAAAATGCCCCACAGCTGGGTCTCATGGAGGCATTTCCTCACCTGAAGCTTCTTTCTCTGTAATAACTCAGGCTTGTGTCAAGTTGACACAAAACCAGTCAGCACAGGGGTGTTTAGATAAGTTTTTTTTTTCACTGAAGTATACTCATGCTTGTCTACTGAGAAGTTTGAGACTATTAATCGCAAGTTATTATTTCTGCCCTGTAAAATCAGATCTGGTCAAAATAACTTGGGTATTAGGGAGTACRGAACAGAGAAATTTCAAACTGGCTTCCAAATTCGAATGAGCTTTTTGAAAATAGTTTCTTTAAAACTTTCAAATTAAATTTAAAATAACAGATATGTTTTAGATATATAAATCTTCAGGGTACTTGGGCTGCTATTATAACAACTCCAAGATTTAAAACTAATTTKTTTTTGATTAGCCAGTTCTTTTGCTTTAATTTTTTCAACAGTCAATTGGTACAGAGACAAAATAAGACAGTCAGGTGGTAGATCTTTGCTCCAGGTTACATTTTCATCAGAACCCTTTATTCCTTAAAGCTGTCTCAAATGTTAACTTTAAAGCTGCAATGAAAGAATATATGTGAAAGTGCCCATGTGTCTCTGGTGCGCACAGGTCTCAAGACATGCATTTTATATTTAGAATGAGGATATCATAAAACTGCCTGAAGACATTTCTCTGTTTCTTCTATTTAAATGTATGCCCTGAAGTAGAGTTTTGTTCAGTCAGCCTTGAGAACTCATGAAGCAACTTTAATCATTCTTTGTACATAATTTTCTTTTAAATTAAGAAAAGGTTCTGAGGTAGGCACACACTACAGTTGGGAAAAGGGGGAGGAGGAGAGGGAAGAAAAGAATAAAAGAGGTAGAAAATAGAAGGCTATGAGATAATCAAAGAGAAAAATATGTCACCAAATAATCCTGAGTTTAAAAAGCCCAACACTGTTCCTTGCAGGACACACACACAGAACACCAGTACTGGCTAATCGGGCGAGACAAACTCTGCTGTGCTCTCAACAGACTACTTTCAGTTAAACACCAAGTTTTAGAACTACTGTTCCTGATAAAATATGTACTCGTTTRTTTAAAGTAAAAGTCAAGGGGGAATGAGTCTAGCAGAAAGAAAGTGTCTGGGGAGCCTGAGGGTGAAGTGCTCCTGCAGCTGTCATCCTCGGAGCCAGGGCTGGGTGATCACATTGAAGAAATACAAATGTGCAGTTCAAATTACAAAGTAAAACAGGACTACAATGACATGAAAATTCAAGCTATAAACCAAACGTGACTGTGTAAGAAGTTTGCTATTCATCCTAAAGACTAAGCCAAGAAATTATCAATTTTCTATCACTAACACAGTGCTATTTAGAACCATCAAAAATACTCATTCACATAAAAAGCACACTTTGCCTTTATTGAAAGGGTTGTTAGTATATCAAATTCTATGTAGTTTTTCCTTGGAAATCATAAATTTGACAAAGTCGAGTTATTATAAATTATAAACTGTGGAGTGACAATGACTACAGAGCAAATAGACAAGAATAAATCAAACCAGATTCTGTAGGAAACTGGCCTTCACAATTCCCTTTGTATTTGCCAGGTTCAGAGAGCTAAACACCAGTTTTTTAATCAAGGGTAATTCATTTTACTTTCATCTTCTTGAAAAGGGATAACTTGAAATATCAAAGCAGTGATACTGTACGCAAGTGAAGAGTGAGCTCTGGTCACGAAGTTCCCACACATGACACAGGCCATTATTACCAAGGCAAATGCCACCAAGGTGATTTTTCCCCTATATTTGGCATCATAGAATACTGTTTTTAAAAAAACTGACCTATATATTTCTTAAGTCTAGATTCTAGTTCTACTTTGTAGGTAAAAGGCAGATTATTAATGTCAGAAACATTGTTACTAAAAGACTTATTTACATACTTCCTATAATTTAAATACAATTATTGTTTGGTTTGTGATAAACAATTACATTAAAAACCCTCAAAAACAAACACACAAACAAACAAAGCCAACTCTGTACACACTAACCTAGATTTAGAATTGAGAGAACAGCAACAGATGCTAAATGGCAAAGAGATTCGGCTTAGATGTCAGTAGTCTATCCAGCCTCTCTTGGTCTTAGACTATGCTACTTACATCACAATAAGGAAAGTGCAGAGAGTTCACAAAGAGTGACAACTGGCTGAAGCTAACCCTGGACATGTGATAGCTAAGAGCAGATCTGCTTTGGTTCTTCTGGAGCAGACATTGGAAGCTGTTCTGGAATTTTGCTACAGACACTGCACTCAACCTTTGGTTTCCCAAGGATACTGCCATGTGTCAAGTTTCATTTTTCTGGCATTCATACAATACCACGCATGAGCCCAAACTCAACTACGGACCTACGGACCACTTAATTCACAGGCTGGCTTAACTGCATCCCTACTAACCTTTCTATATTGTAAACAGTTTAGGACTTGGAAAGTGCTTGTAACATGTTGTAGGAAGTCTGGCTCATCATGAACTCCCCAGATTTTACCTTATTCAACCTCCCAACTTCTTTCTGGCAAAATYCTTACGATTACAGTGAAGAGGGAAAATCCAGCCATTTGGGGGCGGTGAGGGGGAATATAAATGTCTCATTTCACGGTCATAAATGCATTAGCATTCCTTACCACCCAAAGAGTAATGTGGCAAATGGCACCATCTGGAATTTGAAGTTTCCTCAGAGCCAACATTAATGGGGATAGGAGGTGGGTAGGGTGGAGGTTCTCTTTAAGACACACCCATTGATCCATGCTCAGATTGGGACAGATTGTTTACATGCTTGTCCTTGGTATATCAGACACTCAATCTACATAATACCCATAACTCCAGTACATAACACTGGGCCTGGGGCTGGGAAAGAGGAGAGACTATTTTGTTAATACAAAATTCCCTAAGGTCCTGACAAGCCCCAACTTATTATTGCCATTTCCATACTGTCAGTGGCAGGAACTCATTTACTACTTGGTCCCGCCTCCTTCAGTTACATGTACTCTCCTGTACACCATACCCCAAAACCTCATCATAGGCTATGGATCTGCAAAGTGCCACAAGACAGGTATTGTTTTGTCTGTTTAAAAACAGGTGCAAGTTGTGTAAACTCACCTGCCATTCCAAAGTTAAGCTGAGGAACTTCTTCTGTCTTTGCCTTCTTGGGGGTTGGCAAGTCTCTTGAAGAGTCAGATGGGAAGGCCCACAGCTTCTTCCGTGGACTGACAGTGGGTGCTGGCGACTTCACAGGCTTGTTGGTGGCAGGGCACCATCTGTAGCCAGGATTTGCTTTCATAAATGCATCTTTATACTATAAACAAATGAACAGCGGGTTTAATTAACATCCACCCAGACTAAGCATTTTAACAACATTCACCCTTTCCCTCATTCAGAAAATGGTTGGGAAAAAAAACACATTCAGTGACTTCAGTAGATTCCCTTTTAGAAGAGACAGCACCAAGCACAGAGAGCTAGAAATAAGGCAGAGTTATCTAACTCYTGGGACTGCAACACAGACCAGACTCTTTGGAYRCTCCTCTTTTGTTGTTCTTAGTAAGCTGCCTGACTTTGAAGGATGGAAAGGACAAGGCTACAGCTCTGGCCCTTCGACATCAGGTASCAGGCACTAAGCATAGAGCAGTGCTGTCTTTGGGCTTAGCAGACAGCACAGTACTTGCTATGCTTGGAGTGACGGTCAACAGTACGCACAGCACCTGTTTCTTCTCTTAAAGCATTAAATTTTATGTATATGAGGGGGTGGTATTGGTGTGTGTGTGCGCGCATGCGCGTTAAACTTAATTTTTTTTTTTTTACATATACGTATTTGTCTATGTGTACTACTTGCATGTCTGGTACCTATGGAAGTCGGAGTGGGCCCTGGATGCCCTGGAACTGAAGCTATAGATGCTGTGAGCTTCCGTGTGGATGTTGGGAATTGAATCCTTGTTCTGTGAAAGAGCCATTGCTCTTAACCGCCCACGAAGGCATCTCTCCAAACCCTAGCACCTATTTCAAATGCCGCTTCAGTACATATTTGGGATCATGAGTTAACACTAGGACCAACAACAGGATCCTGCCCATTGATTGACTTAATYGGCTAAGAATAGTTTTACAAACTTACATCTTGGTTTCAGTGTTCCTGTAAGGCAAATGTAGACAAAGGAAATTCTCAAGTATTAGATAAAGGAACCAAGATCACGTAGAAAGGGAGCAAGGCAGGCTAGCTGACAACATTTGGGTTATTTTTAGACACAGGGAAAAGTAGARGAAAGAACAGTGAATATATCCTGATTATCTAGRATCAAGATGTGCCTCTGCTTAGCTACCCTTGGGAATTAACTCTAATCCCTCCACCTATAATGTGTAACATACATGCCAATAGATTTTAATGAGCGCAAAGGATACCACAAGTGTAGTAGAAATTATGCTGTCATCCTGATCAATGAAACATCCGTTGATGATCTTAATGAAGGCCAAATTACACTAATTTATGATAGTGCTAATGATAACTAATATAAGACTCCAACAATCAATCACCCATATGGTTTCTTAGTCTCTTACTATGTCCCTTCACTGCAGACCCAGTGAGCACTGACCAGCAGACAGACTCTTCTTAGACACAGGAGACAGAGAGTCAAGGCAGAGACCCTCCTTTCATATTGATCACAAGCGACAATTAACAATACAAACATCTCTGTCTACACATATCTACAGTCCGTGCTCTGACTCAAGCATGAACACTGGTTTTGCAATGGCTCAATAATATAGCAAGTTTCCTCTGAGTAGATAACAAGTGTGCAATAGAGAAAGGCCTGACTCACATATGAGGGATGTTTTAGAAAATGGTAACTGACAATTTATTATGAGGGACAATACTCTGCAATTATATCATAACATGAATCGTGTAGATTCTTAAACTCAATGTAAATGCTCAATACACACATATAACATTTTTATYTTTTAGCTTTGTTGTTGCTGGAGATTGAAACCAGCGCTTGAGATAGGCTAGGTAAGCATTTTACCACTGAAACAACATTAGAACCCTAGTCAAGTATAGACTGATTACAGKAGCTTAAAATGTGAATGACTGAGAGAAATAACATGTAAATTCATATAATAACATTAAACCAAAATAAGCTATGGGCAGCAAGAAAGGCCAGAGGGAAGAGCAGCGTCAGAGTGTAAAGACTCCTATATGTCCTTGGAASTTGGTACCTCATCAATTATTTGATCTGATTCAGCTATAAGTGACAACAGAAAGGCTTAATCATTTGTTATGACAAGGTTACCAGGAAAAAATTACAGTGGAGGCAGGGAAAAGAAGTAATGCTAGAAGATTGGTATACAGTCTGGAGCAGATAGGTAAGTGTAATAACTACCATGTAGGTCAACCTTGTGGACAAAATCCATCATTGCAGGAATGAAAAGCCTGAAGAGATAGATCCCATCTGTCCGACATACAGGGCCATGCTGCTCAAGCTGGAGGTGAATGGGAAGCTCATTAATCCTCCAAGAGCATCAATAACAGACTATCGATCCCAAGTTTGATGAAAATTCTCAAAGATAACAAGACTTTTGCTCGAATACAGATTTTCAAAATTTTATAAAAATCAAAATTCACCTCATGGCCCTCAACTTTCTTTCCTGCAAATTTCCAGCTGATTAAATACTCTAACTTCAATTTGCTTTACAAATGGTTCCTTTCTCTTGGAGGCATTCAGTAATGCTGACTCTCTTGTTTTAGCCCTAACCACTATTGTATTTGTTAGCAAAAATAAAAAAAAAAAAAAGCAGCAATGTAATTGCTGCTTCTTTTGTTATTCAGTACTGTCACTAAATGCATACCTCTGTCACAGCATTTTACTTCCTTTATATCTGACAATGACATTATTATATAACAAAAGACAATAATCTATTCGGTTAATGCTTTAAAATGGGGTCTCAAACAATAAATGCTTTTCAGATCATTACATAAGGGGAAATTTGATCTACAATGTACTTTAATATTAATGAAAGGTTTTCTCCATTTATTTAATTTTAATTGAGTGTGGAGTGCTATCTCAGTCTCATTAGTATTTCTAGTTATTAATACAGTCTAGATCTATATAGACTGAAAAAATGGCCACCCCAGTACGACTCTGGAAAAAGACATTCTACCTTACCAGTTAAGAGCTTATAGAGAAAATTCTCTAAAATTTTATAGAAGAGCTCTACCACACATTTTGTCTTATATACACTAAAGGGAGCTGAAGGAACCTTTACCATAGTTCTGATAGAGCTCTCTTTTTCCTTACCAACAGGCAGAAATTACAACAGATGTCCAGGTCAGAATGCAGGGGAGAATTGAGAAGTAATCTGTACCTCCTTAGTTCCAAAACTGTTCCTTCACAGAAGCCTAAACTGATCAGTAGGATAGTGTAATGCAGTGTAAACTCATCAGTAGGACAGTGGGATGCAGTGTAAACTCTTCAGTAGGACAGTGAGATGCAGTGTAAACTCATCAGTAGGACAGTGGGATGCAGTGTAAACTCTTCAGCAAGACAGTAAGATTCAGTGTAAACTCTTCAGTAAGACAGTGAGATGCAGTGTAAACTCATCAGTAGGACAGTGGGATGCAGTGTGCTTTTGGTGTGAGTTATTCTTCTGAATTTTCAAATCAGAAAGAAAGCATCATTTCACATGACAAAACAGTGAATTAGGTTTATGGTTTTAGTAAAAAAAATTGCTGTAAATGTATTTCAAGTTATATATTAACCAAAAAAGTTTCATGACAAAGCTAGTCAACAGGAATTACATATATGAAAATTTGCCGTTGCTTTGTAGAAAAGACAAACACCAAAAAGAGAAAGCAGTGGAGCTRGYTATGCATATGGCTACTCACATCCTGAAAGAGGAAAGTTAATGTGGCAAGAATAGTTCCTTTAGAAGACAAATATGTTTAAGACATAGCTTTCCTGAATTTAGGTAATTAAGAGAAAAGTCATTTCCTTAGTTTGCACTAATCTTAAAAACAGAAAAAAAAATATAATTTCTTTAAACAGTTTTAACTTTGTGCTGATGAGATGGCTCGGTGGTCGATGATGCTAGCCTGAAAGTCTGACTTCGATCAGTAGAACGCACATAGGAAATACTGTCCTCTGGTTTCCATCCATATACACATGACACATACATACGTACATAACTAAGWAGTCTGATGTATAACTCACATGTCCACTATTCTTTATGAAATTCTTATATTTTCTCAAAAAATGTTCACTTGGTTTAATAATTTTCTTTAAACTCTCTATCCTTTTTCATTACAAAAGAAGCAAACATGAAATTTTTCAATCAGCTTAATACACACACACACACACACACAGAGGGGATATCATATTGCTACTCACTCTTTTAAACAGACGCTTCTTTTAAAATCAGAATGAKAAAAGTACAAATTACAATAATGTTTTAGTTGACTACACACCACAGTGGTGGTCTCCTAAGATTACATTGCCTTGCTCTGTAAAAAAGGTCATAGGTGGGTAAATAAACTATGATGTTTGCACAATGACAAATAAAGCTAAGGGCACCTTCTACGGCTGTACTCCCGAGGGCAGGAAGACTATTCCCACTCTAATAAAGGCAAGGATAGTGATAGATGATGCAACGCATTCATCCACTGTCTTGAAAGAATGTCTTGTGTTTAGTAAAACATTCACAATTGAGGATTCACACTTGAAAAGTTATGTGATGTAGCTTTCAAAATGACTTGGTCTTGAAGACCAGAGGCTGTCTTTGTGGCTGATCTTGTATCACTCCCGACTACCCTAAAATCTGGAATACTGAAACTTCTTAATAAGCATCAGCTGAATGGACAGACATTCCAATTAGGGCTACAATGTTAACAAAAAAGGCTTCAGCACAATTACATGTACTTTAATGTAACTGTGAAACATTTAGTAAATAAGCTGAAAGAGAAAACCACAAGAGACCAATTGTGTGATAATTTGGGAAGTAGCTGAATTGATTAGACTTTGGAATATAAATGAAATAATATTTTATATGAGTAACTTTAAACAAGGCAAGGCACAATGTGGGACATTCTGGTTTCCACTTATAGGCTGCAGGGGGCTACGTAAACAGATTTCATTATAGCACCACAATGGCAAATATTGTGAAGCCAATTAAGTAATTAATAAGGGATTTCCTTGTGTAAAAATAATAGTTCCTCCTCTAAAAAGTGGCCACCTATTGGGTTTGTAAATTAGCTGTATTTAAGAAAAGGCAAACACTATACTGGCACTATGCTACATGTTGTCCAAAATCAAACTCAAGTGTTTAATTACAGGAAGTGTGTGCTGCTCCCCATGAGGGCTCAGATAATTGTTTACTTTATCACATAAAGTATGGGTATGAAAGGATGTAAACCTATTTAATGAGAAAGGTTTATTGTTAATTACTTTATGCTTGTGGAAATCTATTGAAACATTTAAAAATCACATAGGTTGCTGTAATTGATTTTAAATTTTATAGATACCCAGGATAGTTAAAATTCTATCTTTAACAATTAGTAAATTCCTAAAGCCTTGTGTGATCATTAATTACACAGCAACAATAGTCATTTACTCTGGATTCAAATTTCCCTGAATGTTTTAAAAAAAAATTATGTTGCAGGTTTCCTTATTAAACAACTCGATAAAACCACAACTAAAGGTATTATTTTTCTTCATACTGAGATGTCTAATAAAAATATCTTGAAATTACACTATTTTATCCCCCACTGGCTCGATTTTTTTTTGCCCCCCGCAGAAGCTAATGGGGTAGCAGGGATTTTTATGAATTAAGTTTTTTTGCAAGCTGAAACTCTAAGGAAATAATGTTGGAATTATTCCTTTCAGACTTAACCATAATGAAACTACTTATTCTTTACTTAGAACTAAGTCCGCTCATACTTAATGTAAAAGATTTCATATTAATTCCAGATTATTGTAGAAACAAACCTAATAGGGCACTTTTTGAAGRTAGTTATTGCTAACGTTTGGGAATTCATATGCCACCGTCCCGTGTGGAAATGTTTCTCACCAACTACAACTGCTCAAATGCCACACAGCACACCCTGTTTCATTCATGTATGCACTTCAAATCTTCATGCTACACTACAGAAACAAGGCAAAGCATGTTCCTCACCAATGGTGTATACCAAAAATTCAAAATATAATGAAAGAAGTTAAGAGCTAGCAGGCACACAAACCATTGTCCAACTTTCTCATTGTAATAAATTTTTTTTAAAAAAGCTGAGACCAGAGATTAATACACATGGACAAGCACACACGTTATTTAGCATCCAAACTTTATCATTCTGTGATCAACTTAATATATTCCTGTGATATCGGAAGAAAAATCTCTTAGGTTGTCATCTTGTTCCTTGGCATTTGATGACAAGAGGAGATGACCCCATTAACAAGGTCCACTGCATATTTGTTGAGTAACATTTATAGACCTGGTTTCCATGATTACTGTCATACCTGGTCCTTGTAACCTACCTCCTTGGCCATGTCTGTATATTTCTGCTTTTCCTTAGGATCAAGAACAGCCCACCAATCAGCTAGTATCTTGGTAGCACCTCGGTTATCAAGCCTTGGGTGTTCTTGTCGGACAAGGGAGCGATGGCGCTTGCAAAATAAAAGAAATGCATTCATTGGTCTCCGGGCACGCTGCTCTGGTGACTCATCATCTTCAGTCTCACCAACATCTTGCTCTAGGCCATCCGCCTCAAGAAGTTGAACCTACCACCAACCAAAGCAAAAGCCATGCGCTTAACACAGCTCCAACTATTTTGATTTAACAACCAGCTTTAATTTGCAAACTGTATTTTTTTTCTTAGCTCCATTTAAACATCTAACAAACTGAAAAAGTAATTTAGAAAAGATCATTACTCTTGGTGGCTGGTAACTAGCTTATGATGTGTCCTGTTTAGTTTCCATGGTAGCCTCTGCATAACTCTATTACAGCATATATGACATTGTTTTATAATTACTTACCTTTTCTCTCTCACTAAACGGTGAGCCTTTTGAGGACAAAAGTCTCTTATTTACCTTTATAACTACAGAGGCCAACTCATTATCTGGTATTAACATTTAAGCAATCGCTATGAGTGAACAAAAATGATTTTGTGGTTTATGAGTCTCAAGATTAATGATATCCACATGAAAATACATGTATATTGGCTCTTTCTGCTCATTAAAAAGTAATACCTTATAGCTAATAACATGGGAAGAAATGTTTGCCATGAAAGCAAACATAATAAAAAGCAAATACAGAACATTCAAGCTTTTGCAGATGCCAGAAGTAGAGCTTCTTATATAAAGTATCAATAGAACCTTTTMCGYRATTGTTTTAAAAAACTGCACAGTGCACCTTCAGCCACACGAACATCAGTCTTATTTTCCAGGATGTTATGACAATACGGATAAATTCCCCTAGGCTTAAACAGTCAACCTTAATTTTGAGTCCTCTCTTTCCTAAGCACTTTGTTGATTACTATTCAAGGTCTTTGAGGGCGTCCATAAAGCACCAAGTCTACYTATCGCCCCTCTGAGTCTGTGCGAGCCTCAGGCTTGGCACRCCKGYGGCCTGTGGTCTGGYCTCTCTCCTTGAGTCCTTCTTGAAACACTTCCAGCAGACTGTGAATGCAGCCATCTCTACGACTGAAGTATAATTCYACAATGTTTCTTAGAATCACACAATCGTYGTAGAAATCTAGATTAGATAAGTTTGTGTTTTTCATTTCTTGTTTATAGTCAAAACCAAGAAGGCTCAAGGTGGTCATCAGTTTCCATTACTCAGTACGGTTCTGATACAGGGGGAGGGAAAAAGACATATGGGACATTGGGGGGGCGGGGAAGCCAGGAAAAGGGAAATGAAATGTAAATAAAGAATATATCCAATAAAAAAAAATGAGGCACTAAAAAAATTTTAAAAAAAAGAACAAACCTGCAATGCAAGGAAAATATACACCTTATATAAGAACATAAAATCCCCTGCATCCTTCCTCCTTAAAAAAAAAAAAATTTATAAACCAGTGTAGCATTCAGCCCTGGGCCCTGCTTCCCAGGGATATGGGACATATTTAAAGATAAACTACTTTTAAAATCTATATTTCAGTTTTCCACTGTGTTTTAATCGAAGGACAAGATGGGAGTTTGAACTCAGTTTGGATTATGCATTAAATGTCCTCACTTGCTTGAAACAGAAACAAACTAAC
>BDUI01001775.1:18063-32424 GCA_002335545.1 Apodemus speciosus
AGCATCTCTCCCTGGGACCTGAGGCACTCCATCCTATTAGGTGAAGGTGACTGACCAGGGAGTCTTAAGGATCTGTCTGTCTCCCTCAATGCTGGGGTTACMAGGATGTGCCACCATGCCTGTCTTTTTACGGTGGGGTGGGTTCTGGGAATGAAAGTCAGGTCATTGCACTGGTACTGTGAATACTTTACCAGCCAAGTCATCTCCCAGGCTCTGTAGACTGTGGAGATAAGAAGTGTCCTGGAGAAGGAYAATCCACAACTATGTGTAAATGACTTTTTCATTTGCACACAAAGCTCTCAGCTGCATCTGAGGGAGAAATAGTCCTTTGAAGTGGTTTTTCCCCCAAGTCTCAAAACAAATTCTTTCATTTAAGAAAATGCCATGAAACCCTTAGATGTACAGAAGCCTTGACACCAAGCCCTGGCCACTTCCTAACTCAGAAAATTACATTGTGATTATCGATGTTCTCTTCTGGTGGCTCTATTTTCAAAAGACAAATGACTCTGGTTGGAATCTAATTTCCTCTTCGAATTAATGTTGCAAAATGAATGGGCCACCTGATCAAGTTTCAAAGGGTAAACAAATGACCGTCCTCCATATGGGTCAGGGTCAGCAGTGACTCCAGTGTGAGTCACAAAAATGAGTGAGCACAAGCAAGTGGCCCTGTGGCTTAGAAGCCACGAGCAGTCGTGAGAGGCCAGCAGGAGTAGCTGGGGAAGCTGTTCTTCTTTTTCTCCTAATTTACTCAACAGTCTCAGCTTCCAGGAATCATTAGAGCTGAGGCTGCTACAGGAAGGCAGTGGTGTAGCTTCACGAACATCCTAGCATGTCTGGGATGTGCGCACCCCCTGTGAGGTCCTTTAGGGTGGGAGCCAGGTTTTCCAGACCTAGCGCAGTGCCTAGCATGAGGAATGAGCTCTCTGGGTGGATTAAAGAAAGGATGGGAGGGAGAGAAGTGAGAAAGAGGATGAAGGATGAAGGAGAGAAGGAAGTTGGTGAGAGGAGAGAGGAGGAGAGGAAGAATAGAGACTTGCAGAGAGAGCAAAGGTCAAGCCTCCCACGGACAAGCTCATGACCTTCAGACCAATTTTACTTGTGAATATCAATGCAAAAATACTCAATAAAGTTCTCACAAACTGAATCCAAGAACACATCAAAACTGTCATTCACCGCTGTCCAGTAGACTTCATCCCAGGGATGCAGGGATGGTTCAATATATGAAAATCTATCAATGTAATCCACTACATAAACAAACTCAAAGAAAAGAATCACATAATCATCTCATTAGATGCTGGAAAAGCATTTGACAATATACAACATGTTAAAAGCATTGAAGAGATCAGGAATCCAAGGCCCATACCTAAATGTAATAAGGGTAATATACAACAAACCAACAGCCAATATCAAATTAAATGGAGAGATACTTGAAGCAATCCCACTAAAATCAGGGACAAGACAAGGAAGTCCACTCTCCCCATATCTATTCAATATAGTACTTGAAGTTCTAGCTAGAGCAATAAGACAACAAAAGAGGCCAAGGGGATACAAATTGGCAAAGAAGAAGTCAAGGCATCACTATTTGTAGATGGTATGATAGTATACATAAACAAGCCCAAAACTTTTACCAGAGAACTTCTACTACTGATAAACAACTTCAGCAAAGTGACCAGATATAAAATGAACTCCAGTAAATCAGTAGCCTTTCTTCATACAAACGATAAACTGAGAAAGCTCATGAACCCAAAACAAGAAAAGGCGATCTGAAAATTCTCATATACTTGAGGGTCCTTGTTACCATCCTATAGGCCATAAAAGTGAGTACATTTCTTCATGACATTCTCGTGGTCACGGTGAGCTTCCCCCCAAGGACAGGATCCAAGAGTTTATATTGTTGTAAGGTTCTTATGTGAGTCTACTTGTTTCCTTTGGAGACTACAGGAACCAGAAGCAAATTCAGACCTGAAGACTAACCCATCATGGATATCYTGCCTTCAATTTTGACTCTTCTGCTGGGACAGGACCTTGGAAAGGTGGGAAGGGCCACAGGAGACTGTAGGGATTGGGATGCTCATACTGACAAAACCCAAAACCCAACCCATAGCGGTCCTTTAGCCGTCATAGTTCTGAACCATGAAGAACATACGTTCTTGAGGCCACGTTCACAGCAGTCCAGAGTGTCATACCTGTCTTAAGAAAGCTGTGCTTACTACTCCAGTATAATGCCTTTATAGCCAGCCAAATCATATTCAGATTCTGCTGCAGACAGACAGACACACAGACCCATGGACAGACATGTAATCTCATGTAACCCAGGCTGGCTCTGACTTGCTCTGTGGCCTAGAGTGGCTTTGAACTTTCCCCTCTCCCACTCTGCTCTCCACATGCCAGGATGACAGGCAGGTGTCACCAAGTCATTTTGTACCAGGCAGGGGATTGCATGCTAGGAGACTCCTAGGACCTCCCTCCTCATTTAGATCCTGTAGCTTTTAAGACTGTGGGGCTAATTGATCCCTTGTCTTAGATTCTTCCCTTGTAAAATCAGGTACAAATGAGCCATGCGTGTTCTGGGATTGCTCTGGGATTGACCCCGTTTCACAAAATAGATTAGAGAGCTGATGGACACCAGATGCTTAGTCTCTCGATTATGAACTCTTCTCACATTTCTAATTCCTTAAATAATCTATGTATAACATTTGACTTTTATGCATGTCTTGAATTCTATACTTCTCTGCCACTTTAGCACAAAAACTCAAAAATGCGATGACCCACTGGGCTGTATGAACATATACTGAGCTGAATTCAAGCCACACCGAGCTGCAGGACTGTAGCTGGAGGGCTGGCTGTCCATTAGGCTCAGACTGCCCAGAGAACTGCTCCAGCAGCTCGATAAACCTCCCCAGGCCCCATTCTCTCGGCAGACTCATACAACGTAGGACCCACCGCCTGCGATTGGAAGCAGAGTGCCATGTTGTACTCCACGGTCCAGGCTTAGAGACATTGCCTTATGCCCTAGGGCAGTGTCTGGAATGCAGCCTGGCTCCTCCGACCATGCTGCCTTCATTCTTCTCAGAAGAAACTTCCTATTCTAYGTCCAAAGTCTGAACCCCCACTGCAGTGCTGCATGCTTGCGGGCCTGGGCGGCTTTCCTTGGTGAATCTGAAGGTGTGCTGGCTGGGCAGGTCCAAAAGGCTGTGGTGTTTACTCTGTTAGTATATCCCCTGGCCTGGCAGCAGAAGCGCTTCCACAGGGTGGGAATGCTCTTCCTCATGACTTTCTCCTCTCTTTCTACCCACACGACTATGACGACGCTCTTGAGCGCCATGCACAGATTTGAARTTGAACAGCCCACCCACCAAGTTCTCCCTGTGATTGTTGTGAGGAGAAATGAGGTCACTTTTGTATGTGGTCAAGGCTGATACATGAGCAAATGCATGCATCCCTGTCCTCCTGGTCATGACAACGGCTGGCAGAAGTGTTTCCTGAGAACAGGAAGGCTGATAGCCTCCATTTGGAGAGGTCGTCTTCACCCAAAGCCTGTGTGACACCACATACCACATTCTTAGTGACCTTTGGCCTTTTTCAGGAGATAACAAGGAACGGTCTCATACCTTAGGAGGTGTGACCCACTGGCTTTCTCTTATACAACAGTCATATAAAGCCATCATTTATAGATAAATGGCAATCTAAGGATGCCATTTAAATCATGTAAAATGTCCCAGCACTGAATTTGCACATAACCAAGAGAATGACCACACATCTCGGTTTCCACCTGTCCTATCCAATCAAATGTCACTCACGAATATAATTCCTGAACAGACCTAGGTGCAAATAACAAAATGTCAGTGGATTTTTGCTTCCTTAACTTTATAAGCAGGGGGTGGGGGTAGAGGGTGGTCCTTCCCTTTGAAGCCACTCACGGGCATATCGTAGGCTTGGGGACTAGAAGGGAGCCCAAGTACTAACAAGTTTACTCCAGACGCGTGCGTGCAGCTGAGCCCTTGGGCCACATTATACAACTGGGGCTCCCAGAATGAACTGTGCTGTGGAACACACTGTTTATTAAGGGGCAAGCAATAAAAAGTGCTAATTGAAGTTGACATGTGTATTATCCTGTATAGGGCAACAGTTGTTTATGACTTAGGACAGAGGTCAGCAGGCTTCCTCCGCCAGGGCCAGACAGTAACTATTTTATTCTCTGTGGCCATCTGGCCTCCGTCTCTTCCACTCAACTCAGCCACCATGGTAGAAAAGAAAGGCAGCATGGATGATATACATAAATGAGTAAGAGTTGTTCCAATGAAACTTTATTTATAAAGACAGACAGCTGCCTGGATTTAACCCACAGGCTATCCTTTGCCAAACCATGACTACTTTTTTTTATAGGAATGTTTTATTATCAATACTGTTTAGAATTATTGAAATTTATGGAATATTTTGTTTACAAATTCTCTACAGAAAAGGAACCCCTATTCTGAAAATGGGATTTCACCCCACTGCCAGCCCCTGGCTCCCCATTATTTATGTCTGATTTTTGAAGACATGCACAATGCCCAGTTCATCCTGGTGGTCCAACAGCAGGCCTGTATACTGAGTATGTTCAATAAGTACTCTGAAAACAAACAGACGCAAGTTACATTTCAAGCRAGGCTTTTATTAACTAGCCATGTAGTTCCATTTCATATAGACCCCACGGACTAATAAAAATAAATCATTTTATAGAGAGTAGGTAAAGTAAACCTGGCTATAATTATTTCCCCTATCCAATCATCCACCTCTTTATATGCCATAAAAATTATATACTACAAACAATAATATAAATAAATAAGTCATTTATATAGTAGGGTAGTTTTTTCTCAACAAGTAGTTAAAATGGTCCATCCCGTCTTTCCTTTTTCTTCTGTCTTATCTTTTACTAGGTTGGTCAACACTTGCTACCTCATTTGGCTCTTATTTCTCCTGTAGACTTGGTGACTTCAGCATTCCTGCTGGGCTGGGCTCTGCCCGGGCAGCGTTCCYGTGCCTTCAGCCCCACACTCTTCCCTGTCCGTGGCTTCTGCCAAATGTCCAGAAGCCTCTGGCTACATCCCCGGAGAACAGGTGCTGCGGTGGCCCCTCTCCTCACCCTCCACGTTCCCCTCACTGGCAGGTGTGCGGCTCCTGACACAGACTTCGCTGGCTGTCGCCATCAGCTTGCTTTGTATGGCATTTGGGATGACACCCGAGCTTCCTCCAGTCTCATTTCCTGAGGCCCATGGGTACGTTGGCTTCCGAAGCTGCCCCTTGGACACCAGTTCCTTCTGCACTGTGTAAATGTATATATCTTTGTTTTTGTCTTTTGGGATATACGATTGTTCCTGATGTTGTCAAGGTCTGATCCTGGGCCTGGCAAAACTCAGACGCACATGATCAGAAGTCAGAAAAGCAGAAAAAGGACAGTTATGTGGCCATATGGGGAAGGGGAAAAAAGAGATCCAGCGACCCCNAGGCTTTTATTAACTAGCCATGTAGTTCCATTTCATATAGACCCCACGGACTAATAAAAATAAATCATTTTATAGAGAGTAGGTAAAGTAAACCTGGCTATAATTATTTCCCCTATCCAATCATCCACCTCTTTATATGCCATAAAAATTATATACTACAAACAATAATATAAATAAATAAGTCATTTATATAGTAGGGTAGTTTTTTTCTCAACAAGTAGTTAAAATGGTCCATCCCGTCTTTCCTTTTTCTTCTGTCTTATCTTTTACTAGGTTGGTCAACACTTGCTACCTCATTTGGCTCTTATTTCTCCTGTAGACTTGGTGACTTCAGCATTCCTGCTGGGCTGGGCTCTGCCCGGGCAGCGTTCCYGTGCCTTCAGCCCCACACTCTTCCCTGTCCGTGGCTTCTGCCAAATGTCCAGAAGCCTCTGGCTACATCCCCGGAGAACAGGTGCTGCGGTGGCCCCTCTCCTCACCCTCCACGTTCCCCTCACTGGCAGGTGTGCGGCTCCTGACACAGACTTCGCTGGCTGTCGCCATCAGCTTGCTTTGTATGGCATTTGGGATGACACCCGAGCTTCCTCCAGTCTCATTTCCTGAGGCCCATGGGTACGTTGGCTTCCGAAGCTGCCCCTTGGACACCAGTTCCTTCTGCACTGTGTAAATGTATATATCTTTGTTTTTGTCTTTTGGGATATACGATTGTTCCTGATGTTGTCAAGGTCTGATCCTGGGCCTGGCAAAACTCAGACGCACATGATCAGAAGTCAGAAAAGCAGAAAAAGGACAGTTATGTGGCCATATGGGGAAGGGGAAAAAAGAGATCCAGCGACCCCTCAAGTCCATTTTCAGGGTCTGAACAGGGGGCTTAAATGGAAAAAAGATGATAGATAGATMGATATTTTGTTACCAAGTATTTTTCTCTCATTTGCTCTATTTAAGCCTCCTGTTTATATACTAGATTTGTCAACACTTCCACCTCACTTGGGTTTTGTTTCAGATATATATGTATATATATATATATATATATATGTATGTATATATGTATTTCTATATGCATATATGTATATATAAATACATGTAATTAATATATGTACGGAAGCAGGCCTAATAAATATGTAATCATATATGTCATACATATGTGATTAAGCAGACCCAGTCATGGTATGTTCACATGCATCTCTGATCCATCATGGTCTAGGCACCAGTGGGTCCTGTAAGGTATTTTGACAAGTGAAATCTCTGTACTGAAGGTTCCTCCTCGGGCTAGAGTTAGGCTTTAGGCAGTGCTTTTTTCCACCCACAGCATGGGATTCTGAGACTTACAGTTTCCTGGGTCCCATTGTTCCAATAGTTGGGTAACTGTTGTGTAAGACGTAAGAGGCTCTTTAGACCATCTTCATTCCCACCAGGACAGTCACASGAGGCATAGGCTTGAAGTGGAAGAGCTCAGGCCARCACTGTGGGCCAGCATGAGCAGCATCTCCTGAGAGGCTTGGCCTAGGCAAAGGCRTTCTCTCAGGCTGTTTATCTGGCTGCTAAGCAGCAGAGGTCAAGTCATTCCTTTGTGGAATCCATGTGAACAGTCCGTGGGGTGACACAGACCTGTGAGAGGTTCCTTCTCCAGCCTCTGCCCTGTACAGGGGCTACACACATGATCTTTCAGTGTTATCTCAGTTGTATTGAAGTTTTGACTACTAGACCTTTGTTACTTGTTAGTGAAGCTGCCAGACACAGTGACCTGGGAGACAGGCTCTCCYTGACCACCCTTTAGGTCCTCACTGCAGTCCCACCCATAGCTGGCTCTTCCTTCTCTTCGTCTCTCTTCTGTAGTGGAGCACACAAATGCACGAAGTCCCAAGTTCAGAAGGTCTAGCATGGGGGTCCTACYCCGCACCCCCATTCTGAGGCAGAAAAGAGATCTTGCATCTCTATCGGGGCAGATCCAGTGAGGAGCGATGTAGTCCGGGTCTTGGAGTGCGTCCATGTCTTTCCCCTGGTCCCTGGTTGAGTGGAAAAGTGAGCTATGGGAAGGACAGGCCTGTGAGCAGGAGGTGGCCACCGCCCTCGGGATTCTCTCAGACACCAGAAGGACCCAGCCAAGCTGCCRGTCAGCTTTCTATTGCTGTGGTAAAACACCCAAGACGTTCATCTCAAAGAGGAAAGGTATTTGGGCTCATGGTTTCTGGAGGTCCATCCTGCTAGCATTCTGTGGGCCAGGCTATCTGGCTGTTGTCAGGTAACTATGGGAAAGAGCACACCTGACTGTTGTCAGGTGATTGTGAGGTGGAGTTTAGACAGAATGCTAACACAGCCTGTGGTCATTTGAACCATCACTTTAAGCCAGAGTTGAGGAAGAACAACATGGCAGGAAGTCTGTGGAGGAACAAAGTGGCTTACCTTGTTCTGCTCAGAAAGCAAAGAGATTTATAACAGAAAGGGCAGGGGTCCCAGCATCCCCTCTTAGAACATACTCCCTATGACCCAAGCCCCCAGGAACCACCTTCTCTATGATACTACAGGCCGGAGTGTGAGCCTTCAGCAATGGCACAGACCCTCCTGTAGACCACATTCCTGGAAGGTTCCACTTCCTTCAGGCTGAGTCTCAGCCAGTGGAGATGAGCGGACAGATGCCGCCAGGTGGAGGGAAGTGTTCCATGCCACGAGTTTCTGGTATTAAAGGAGGTGTCTCAAGTGCCTGGCTATGGAGCATGACCCATGGATGATTTTGACCAGAATTTTGAGTTCCCACATGCCTGATTTCCCAAGCTTTCTGAGTCTTTACGTCATTCCTGGAAGTCAGCAGGGCGAAGTGAGGACCCTGGGCTCTGGGCTGAAGTGAGCAGCTCCTGGATGTGTGCTAGCTTTTCTTGACCCTGTCTATCACTCCCCTGCAGCCCAGCGTGACTGTACCACAATCCCTGGGGCCCCTTGCAGCAGGGCCAAAGCTCTGTTCCCCCAAAAAGTAGTGCCAGAGGCTGCTGGCCGCCACCTCCCTTCTCAGCACCTTCTGCTAGGCTCTCTCCGGGAAATGTAACTTCTGGGGCCATAAAAGCYGCCACCACTGTTTCCCCAAAGTGAGCGAAGGCAGAGTGGGTAAGGATTATTTTTGCCTCCTAATGTGGAATTCTGAAAAGCAGGTGGGCCAGGACCTTTCCCCTATCACCACTGCCGCTCAGAACAAGAAAAGACACCAAAACAGACAAAATACTCAAAGCAGAATGACCCCATGTGGCTATGAGAAGACCCAGCCCTTCCATCATCCAGCCTCAGATGGATACAAGGAGCCCCGCCAGGCATTGTGGGACCYGAGAGCAAACAGTCCAAATCCCATGCGCTGGGTCATGTCCTCTAGGTGCTTCCGTAGACATCTGAGCACAATTCCACCCCATGCGGAGGGCGCCAGAGAGAGTGGTTCAGGCCTGGAGTCCTCTGTCAGAGGCCCTGAACTCTGCTGTGTGTGCCCTGCAGTCTTCCTCACAGGCTCCCGCTCTGAAGACTGCTCTTCTCTTTCCTAAGATGGGATGTGATTACCTTCCCGTGCCATATCGTTCCCCAAGACTACATGCAGACGTGTAGCTCTCTGCCTGGCAGAGAGCCCTGTCTTCATCCATGCTGTCAGTATTTACTGATATTTTGAGGTATTAAAATAAAAAGCACTGAACATCTCAAATATGACTGTGTACCCTCCTCATATCCCCCTCCAAAGCTCTGATGATCATAAGTAATATAGAGGGTTTTCACAACTATCACATGCACACACATGAGCTTATAAAGGTCTGTGTGTGTGCACATATGTGCATTTACACACATACACAAATATACAAATATAAAAATATAAATATCCAGTATGTGAACCATCCTGTAATTTGTTTCCTGATAAATTTTGTTGTTGTGATGATGGTGGTGATGGTAGTGACAGTGGCTGTGGTCTGTCAGTTGGTCTGTTGGTCCATTTGTTGGTGTTTTCTTCAGTCCCTGGAATAGAACCTAGTAAGAGCCCTGCCTCTAAGGTTCACCTCCCCAGCCCTCAACCCTTCCATTCTGCCACTTTACACATGGTGAAGATGCTTTATAATTCTCTGGATAGTTTTACCTTTTTCTTGATTAAGTAGCATTCCACTGCAAAACTGGACTACTACACTGCCATAAACAATATTAAAACATGCACCATGACTGGGGCTCTCTGAGCTCATAATCCCTAAAGAGGAACTGTTGGGTCCAAAGATAAGCAAAGTTAAGGCTTTATGGAAAGACTGTGTGTTACCTTCTAGGATGGTTCCTTTTTATAGACCGCAGGATGGCGCGTGAGAGAGCAATGCCCCCAACACAGGAATAGGGTCGGGCATCATTATTTATGAGTTGACAGTTGCCACTTAGACAACCTTGGGAGAGTGACTGCTCACAAGGTCTAGACCAATAACTGGCCCCTGTGAGTATCCAGTCAGAGGGCCCCCTTGCCTGTAGGGAGCCACTCAGTCCTCATAGGGGCTCTCTTATGCTGGCCGTGGGAACAAAAAAATAGCAATATGACTTCCAGGGTTCAAAATGTTCATATTTCTTCTGTGAGTAGTCAGTCATACCTGAGTGTCAGAATTTCCCTAATAAACTCAACAGCTAATTCTTGGAAACATTTAACTTTCAATGCCTGTCTCCCACTGGCTGGCTGGAAAGGAGAGGAGTCCAGGCTCCTAGGTTCCAGTCTAATGTTAACTTAAAAAAAACTATCTCCCTTCTATCTCTAGCACTGCATTTARGAGTAGGGSCTCATAACTTTGCCACCCGCAACTCTCAAATGCTGACCATCTCAATCTTGTGCATCAACCACAGCTCTTGATTGCCTCTAGAGAAGAGAGAGTCATTTTTCTTTAAGAGTGTGGCCCTGCTACATTCACTGTGCTCCACGGCAGTGGTCCTCATCCTTCTTAGTCCTGTGACCCTTTACTATAATGTCTCATATGGTGGTGACCCCAAACATAAAATTATTTTCATTGCTACTTCATAATGGTAATTTTTGGTGCTCTTATGAATTKTAAATATCTGATGTTCACAGTATCTGACATTCTACCCCTATGAAATGGTCATTTGAACCCTGAAAGGAATCACAACCCACAGGTTGAGAACCACTGCTCCAACCAATAGCCCCACACCTAGGAGAATACAAGCAGTGCAAATCACACGTGATAGTGCCCTTAAAAACAGGGAGGACGCGAAGTGGAAAGAGTTGAGGGAGGAGTAGAGAGAGGGCAAACCTGACCTGACTGCATGGAGTGCTCAAAGAATAATAAAAAGACTGTTAACTCCCAATCTGTGTGTGTGTGTGTGTGTGTGTGTGTGTGTGTGTGTGTGTGTGTGTGTGTGTGTGTGTGAATGCATGTGGATTAAGGCATATGTATTCATAGAGGTCAGAGGACAATCTCAGGTGTCCCTACTCACCTGTCCCTTGTTTCAGACAGGCCTTCAGTCTGTGTGCAATGGCTTAGTCTGTGCTACCCTCCTGGTTTCACCCTGTGATGGTTTGTATACGCTTGACCCAGGGAGTGGCACTATTTGGAGGTGTGGCCCTGTTGGAATAGGTGTGGTCTTGTTGAAGTGGTGTGTCACTGTGAGTTTGGGCTTAAGANGCAGGATGGCGCGTGAGAGAGCAATGCCCCCAACACAGGAATAGGGTCGGGCATCATTATTTATGAGTTGACAGTTGCCACTTAGACAACCTTGGGAGAGTGACTGCTCACAAGGTCTAGACCAATAACTGGCCCCTGTGAGTATCCAGTCAGAGGGCCCCCTTGCCTGTAGGGAGCCACTCAGTCCTCATAGGGGCTCTCTTATGCTGGCCGTGGGAACAAAAAAATAGCAATATGACTTCCAGGGTTCAAAATGTTCATATTTCTTCTGTGAGTAGTCAGTCATACCTGAGTGTCAGAATTTCCCTAATAAACTCAACAGCTAATTCTTGGAAACATTTAACTTTCAATGCCTGTCTCCCACTGGCTGGCTGGAAAGGAGAGGAGTCCAGGCTCCTAGGTTCCAGTCTAATGTTAACTTAAAAAAAACTATCTCCCTTCTATCTCTAGCACTGCATTTARGAGTAGGGSCTCATAACTTTGCCACCCGCAACTCTCAAATGCTGACCATCTCAATCTTGTGCATCAACCACAGCTCTTGATTGCCTCTAGAGAAGAGAGAGTCATTTTTCTTTAAGAGTGTGGCCCTGCTACATTCACTGTGCTCCACGGCAGTGGTCCTCATCCTTCTTAGTCCTGTGACCCTTTACTATAATGTCTCATATGGTGGTGACCCCAAACATAAAATTATTTTCATTGCTACTTCATAATGGTAATTTTTGGTGCTCTTATGAATTKTAAATATCTGATGTTCACAGTATCTGACATTCTACCCCTATGAAATGGTCATTTGAACCCTGAAAGGAATCACAACCCACAGGTTGAGAACCACTGCTCCAACCAATAGCCCCACACCTAGGAGAATACAAGCAGTGCAAATCACACGTGATAGTGCCCTTAAAAACAGGGAGGACGCGAAGTGGAAAGAGTTGAGGGAGGAGTAGAGAGAGGGCAAACCTGACCTGACTGCATGGAGTGCTCAAAGAATAATAAAAAGACTGTTAACTCCCAATCTGTGTGTGTGTGTGTGTGTGTGTGTGTGTGTGTGTGTGTGTGTGTGTGTGTGTGTGTGTGAATGCATGTGGATTAAGGCATATGTATTCATAGAGGTCAGAGGACAATCTCAGGTGTCCCTACTCACCTGTCCCTTGTTTCAGACAGGCCTTCAGTCTGTGTGCAATGGCTTAGTCTGTGCTACCCTCCTGGTTTCACCCTGTGATGGTTTGTATACGCTTGACCCAGGGAGTGGCACTATTTGGAGGTGTGGCCCTGTTGGAATAGGTGTGGTCTTGTTGAAGTGGTGTGTCACTGTGAGTTTGGGCTTAAGACCCTCACCCTAGCTGCCTGATAGTCAGTCTTCCWCTAGCAGCCTTTAGATGAAGATGTTGAACTCTCAGCTCCTCCTGCACCACGCCTGCCTGGATGCTGCTCTGCTCCCACCTTAATGATGATGGGCTGAACCTCTGAACCTGTAAGGCAGCTCCAATTAAATGTTGTCTTTAGAAGATTTGYCTTGGTCATGGTGTCTGTTCACAGCAGTAAAACCCTAAGACAACCCCCATCTTGCTCTAGGAGTACTGTGATTCCAGATGCACGCTACSTTATCCATCTTTACTTGGGGTCTTGGGATCTGAACTTAGGACCTCACACTTGCATGCCAAGTGGTTTCCCCACTGAGGTTTCTCCCCGGCCCTCAGGCTAACATTTGAACCATACCATCTTTCCTACAGTGGGACCACAAAATTCTGTAGAATATGACCTGTTTCTTTAAATCATAGACTGACCACATAAAGAACAGAGACCAGAATTAAAGGTTCTTATTGATTAAGAGTGAACTCCTTTCTTCTGTGTTCACTTGGAGTTCAGACATCTTCAGGGTATTTTCTTTATCTTATTATCCGAAAGAGTCTTGTGTTCACCAGAGTAAGTAAGGACCAACCTTGCTAAGGAGAGGAGAGAGCACTCAGGGAACATTGTCAAGGAGCTAATTATCCACACCTACTAACAATAGACACCAGTCTATTGGGAGCTGATAGGACAGAGGGGGGATGGGATGCTGAACCCCAAAATACTGAAAGATGTCCTGAATTGTGCCTTGGTTCTCCCCCTCCTCGCTCCCTTGCYGTGTGACCYAGGGCAAGCTCTCCGAGTCCTGGCTGCTGGGTAAGGCAAGTGTGTCAAGTCTCTGCACAATCCATGTGGCAGTAGTGAGGAGAAGTAGAGTTGAGGATCGAAAGTGTGCTATCCCCTGGGAAACACTCACGTGTGAAAATGATGCTTAATATTTGGTTTTCAAATCTAGCCTTCATTTCATGGTGTCAGAGTTTCTTGGTGTGCATGGTGCACAGAACCCAGGAATAAAGGCATTCTACCAAGAGTGCATTTAGGGATAGCCTGTCACACTGCCTTGTTCTCATACACTTGGTCTCAGCGATGTCCAGGATGTTAGAAAGGACTGTGGACTCTGGAGTTAGAATTCCAGAGAAGTCCCTCCACACGGTTCCACTTCTGTCCACTGAGCTGTCTTGCCTTCACACCGTGCTTTGGCTATTTTCTTTAATCAGTCTCCCCTAGTCTTCAGCATCTACGATCCCAAGATCAAGATTTGTCCTCTGGAGGTCTGGACCCCTTTAGACCCTGCYATTTCTTCATTTCCCACTCACCAAAATCACTAAGAGTAACTATTGCTAAGAAAATCCTTGACCAACGCTTAGGATGGGGAAGAGGGTCTTCATTGCAATCAGATCCGTCAATGGAGGAGTCACGCATGTGAATATCTGAATTTCTATGGCTGTAACTAGGGGGACAATTTGCTTTACTTTTTATCCTTCAAAGAGAGGGCACTGATGGGTAGCCTCAGGCTCTGCTTATGCAGCACACAGGCCCTGGGTCCTCTAGCTCCTGGGCTCTTCTAACTGGCTATCCAGCCTTCCCAACTACTCGAATTCCAGTGCRTAGTAACTCRTRTTTTTACAACATGGTGCCACATTTGATACTCTAGAAATTTCGTGGGCATAATCTTATGGTGCAAGTTTCTGTCTAAGTGATGCCTTGTGTGTGCATGGCTGTACACCTTTCCTTTTATTTGAGCGTTTACATTAGTCGTTCTTTGAGAACGTCATACTATACATGCTTTCTAGCCTTCTGGTTGCTCCAGCTCCCCACGCCATCGCCTGTGTTTCCCTGTGGCCCCACTCCATCTCCTCTTCCAGGCTGTCCTCCACTCCATCTCCTCTTCCAGGCTGTCC
>BDUI01001775.1:113312-125563 GCA_002335545.1 Apodemus speciosus
CACACACACACACACACACACACACACACACACACACACTCGCTTACATGCCCTCACAAATATGAACACACACACACATGCATAAAAATAAAATACACATAAACAGAAAAAGAAAATTAATTAGCTCTTGAGAACTAAAGCAATAGTCCTATCACTGGAATAGGTTTCTCTTTGGCAGTGAAGACCTGGGAGTCCTGAGTGAGCTGTCAGGAGCTCTTTGAAGCCACTGGCCAGGGCATTGCCTGTGGCGGCCATTGCTGCTCCCCTGGTGGGGGAGCAGAGAGGCAGATCTTGTCTCCCTCAGTAAGTGACTAACAGGTGACCTGGGCAGGTTGTAACACACAAAAAGTAAGTCACGGCCAAATTTTAAAGAAACCTGAAGGGTTTGGGTTAAATGTTAGGTCAGGGATCAAATCACCTCTCACAAAAACCTGTGTAACCCTGAGGCAGTAAACTTGATAAGTCTCCTAGAAAGGGTGTACGGTAAAATTAAGTTTGTTTTAATTAGACAAAGCAAAGGGGTTACGCAATCATCAGAGATTAATCTTTCTGAACTTTTCTAAGTGAGACCAGCAACTGTGGCTGCACATTTCCATGGCCCTCTGAAGATTTATCCCCATATTTTTATTGTCATCGTTAATCTTGTGACCAAAGACCACGTTGTTGGATTAAGGGAGGGGCGATGAAAAGTCCAAGCATTTAATGAGGTGCAAAGAGGCAGGCTCTGGGTCTGAGGGAAATGGAACAGAAAACCAGGCCTTAGCATCAGAGCTGGGTTTTGGTTTAAAATTCTGGGTGGCACAATAAGTGTGTGTCGCTCTCTTGCGTAAATAGCAACAAGTGGCAGGGCAGCCCTGGAAAGCCCTTCAGTCTGGCATGGAAGCCTTCCTCCGTGGGATGAGGTGGCTCAGCAGAAGGTGCCCTGGGACTGCCACAGTTCCCGTGTTCCGTCATGGTTGTCTGGGAGCAAAAAGCATCTTTGGAGGTTGTTGAACTTCAGATCCACCATAATGCTGGCTCACCTCTGTGAGAGAACCAGACAGATGATGAAATGGGGCTTCATTTTATAACCTGGAAGTCACTGTGTAGGCCAGRATGGTCTTGAACTTGTGGTTGTAAATGAGAACTCCCGAAAAGAAGCTGTGTTTGTAGAGGAGAGGCCAGTTGACTGATCAGAACTACATTACTGTAGAGAAGAGGAAAAGTTGCTGGGCAGAGGATAATAGCTTTCTCTTGCTCCCTGGGACAGCCATTCCTTGCGTAACTCGGTCAAAGCTAATGTCCTATGACTTGAAATCTATGAATTCAGTTGTCCACTGGCTTTAACCAACCCCCATGCTAAGAATGTCTTCAGATACCATCTTGGGCCTACAGAAGTATCCCCTTTCTTGAAATATCTGCCTCTCTGGTTACCTACCAATGTACTTTGAACTTACCTTGACATGTCTGTATTTATACTATACAACTATAAAACTTCATGGCACTGCTCCCACATTGGCACATGGGGTAGTGTAAGTCTACATGTCCTGCACCATGGTCACTCAAAATGGCTCCAGAATAAACTCTTGCTCCTGTGAGATGAGAGCCAGGGCTTTGTATTGATGAGTGATCATCCTGTTTTCTCCTGTACTGGGAGGGGGACATTGCCATCAGGCCTGGATTAACTAGCTTGAGCATCCTTATGGTTATTCTGTGGGCACAGCTATAATTCTGTTTTAGTATCTGCATATATACATGTGTATAAAAAACATTTCTGTTTTCTCCATAGAAAAGAATTAAGAGAGAAAATTTTCGATCGGGTGTATAGGTATGTGAATCTCTGTGAGGCTGATGTTCCTCCATCAAGGCCAGAGGAAGGCATCTGGTGTCCGGCTCTGTCACCACATGCTTTATTCTCTCCAGGGATACTCTCGCTGAACCTAAAGCTCACCTAAAGCTCACACTTGTCCTAGATTGGCTGTCCAGCAAGACCGCAAACCACCTGTCTCAGTCCTTTCCGCACTGGGGTTAAAGGCATGCACCTCTCCCCTTACAAAGTTGCTGGGGATTTGAACCCAGGTCCTCATGTTTACCGGCAAGCATTTAATCTACAGAGACTTGTTTCCAGCAAGTCCAATGTGTCCAACAATTTGACACTGTGAAACATTATCGTTTACGGCATTCGCCCAGGTTGCAAGTTACCAATATGTATATTAGCCATCTTGGAGTGCTTTAAATTAAATCTCAGATTATGCATTGGGCCACTTTCATAGCTGTCCTTGGTAAGATGTGTCCTCATGCATCCTGCCAGGCCGATGATTAGTCACCCTGGGTTCAGGGAAGATGATTATAGAGAAGAGGAAGCTGTGTGGGCTTCCACGCATGTCCAAGCTGCAAGAAGGGACTGGGAGAAAAAGAACCTGAGAACTAGCTCTTGTCCTTTCTCCAAAAGCAAATTTGGAAATGCAATGGGATCTCACCGCCTCCCCCCCCCCCCCCCAGTCGAAGGGCTGATAGGATGGTGACAGCATCTGGAAGTGTTCCACCAACTGTGAACTACAGCGCAGTGGGAAGTGAGGGCTGACTGGATGAAGGAGATTCCCATCTCAAGGGCTCCTGGTTTTCAGGCCTTACTAGGTGCTGACAACCCCACCCCCACCCCACCCCACCACTCAAATCCTTCAGAGCAGATGTCCCTGTAGGAAGAGGCCCACCCAGCATGGAGGAAGGGACTCCAACATGAGAACCAGGAACTTGGGATCAAGGCTTGCCTCTGACAAGAAGTGGTTTTGGAAGCTCAAACAAGGACATAATTTGATGTCTCTCAATTCCCTATAAACAACTTTGTGTGGGCAATAGGGTCACAGGCACGTACAGAGCCTTGCAGCGTGACAAACAAGGGCTGTGACTTGATACAGCCACATTGCATGTCACCTCAGAGTGTTAAAAAGAAAGAATTCCCTCCCAGAACCACAGAAGTGAAAGATGTTTATGAGGCCAGGCTATTATCCTATTATGCCTAAAAACCGTCACTTGTCAACAAAACCCTCAAGGTCTGTGACTGTCCTGAGTCTTATGAGCCTCCTCGGGCACAAAGAATATAAATGACATTCTGTTACACTACCCACTTAAAGCCAGACATATCTACCAGGTCTATTTCATAGGCACAGTTTGTATCAAGGGAGAATGAGAAACAATGTTATCACACATAACCACAACCAACTGCTCAAGAGAACTGCTCTCCTCTCTTCCCCGAGTCCCATCCGAATCTCCTCAGGGTACCTTACTCAGATGTACTTTATTCTGAGGAGGTCTGTCTGCCTGCCATGTCTTTTGCATTTGGACAGCAGCGATCTTTCTAGTCAGATTAAACTAAAGGAGGCGGCAAAGGAAGAAGGCAATCCTGCCTCTGTCCCCTCATAGCTGGTGCCTGCAGAACAAGCCCCGACATTCTGTCTGGATAGAATACTCCTGTAAGCTCCTGCAAATCTCACTCTGCGCCCTATGCTTTAAGGGTATATTTGCTAATTATAGCCAAGCGTGGGCGCCCAGTTGTTTACACGGCAAGGTGATACAGCCCACATCTTGAAAGCAGACCGTGGATTTGTGTCCAGAGCAGCCCTTTCAACACCCCATGATTTTGGTCAAGTTATATGTGAACTTGGCTTTTCTTGTTTTAAAATCAGAGGTTGGTATCTAACCTCCACGAAATCAGAGAAATTGTTCCCGTCTCCTGGGATGTTCAGTAGGATTGCACATAGGTAAACATTTGCACGATTTCTATGTGTGATATGCATTGTAATGGCACCATCTGGGCTAAATCACACAGCTTTGCACAGTTTGCTGAAACGGCCAAGGGAACGGTCACACAGAGAAACATGATCAGTGCAGTGTCTGTAAGTCTGCCATCGAGATGGCCTCCCAAGGCCTTGGAGATGCTGCGGAAGCAGGAGGACCCGAGGCCCCCTAAACCCATGGGAAAGCTGGACACCGCAGTGCCTAGCACCACAAGCCCAGCCTCTTACAGCAAGGTAAGAGGCAGAGATAGGACAGTCCCCAGAACCTCAGGGTCAGTTAGCCTGGAATGCTTAGTGACAGGCAACAAGAGACCCTTCCTCAAACTAGAAGGAAGACTGGAAGGCGAGGACTGATGTCAGAAGCTGTCCTCTGACACACACACACACACACACACACACACACACACGCATACACACACGCATACACACACACATGCACACACACGCGCACACGCACACACACACGCACGCGCACACACATGCACACACACGCACACACACGCACGCACACACGCACACGTAAGAAAGCAAGCACACGCGTCATTAAGCACACGCGTCATTAAGCACACGCTAAATTAAATCAGTTTCTTGTTATAAGTTGTCGCTGCCCAGCCCGATGGCCTCAGTTCACCTGTCTTCCAAAGAGGTCACACTTGGGCATACACCAAGGCATAGGAGCACCATCCAACTCCTAAGTAACTCTGCTAAAAGAAAACTTAGAGCTCCTATCCCATAACAATCTTTCATCGCTGAGGAGATACAACCTCCGAGAGGCTCAGAGGATGAGAGGCAACTGAAAAAATCAGTTTTGTGGATGAGAAAAGCAGTTAAAATCAGTACTGCTGCATTGGTGCTGTCAATTCAATGTTTGCTCACATGCTGGGGTCGATGTGGCCATTTTCTCACCCAGGGAGAACCTGAGAGCTCAGTTCACATCCCTCCCTTCCTGCTCGCTCTCTGCCAACCCTCAGCGGCCAAGGCATCCTCTGTGGCATCATCTTCTTCCGTGCAGCACGCTAGACCACTTGACTTAAATGTGAATGCAAAAACCTTTGTTCAGGTCGAGGATGGGTTGGAAGGAAGATAAATGGCAGGTTCGCATTCCAGAGGGCAGATACAGCACCTCGTGCTCACGCATAACTTATTTCAACTCAATGCATGTGCACTTTAGATGCGTCCAGACTTCACATCATCTTCCTGTGTTCCATAGCTAAATATAAGGAAGTATATTGTAGCTTTGTACCAGGGAGGGGGAAGGGACAGTCAACAATATTCCCCACTGGATTTCAACTATAAGCCAACCTAGTGACTTCTGGGCTCCTTTTCCCTTCAGGATTTCCATCTGAAAACGTGACTCCTAGTTCCTTGATGAAGAGCCAAGATTGCTAAGGGCTGTGTTTCATTAATAATTCTAACATAAATGATGGGATTACCTTGGATCTTTCTTATGGGCCCAGCCCCTGGGAAATCTTGGCTGAAAGTTTATGAAAAGCATGCCTGCGGGGTTGGGAAAGTGACTCTGTGTTTCTAGCACATGATTCTCTCACGGAGACCGAAGTTAGGTTCCTGGCATCCATATCAGGTGATTCAAAACCACCCAGAACTCCAGCCTCTGAGGGCTCCTACCTCATTCACACATGCCCGCAGGAAGACACATAGGCATATACCTACCTATTTAAAAGATTTTTTAAATCGTTCTTTAAAAAGAGAACCATATAGGACAAGAATTGGGTTGAAAAGGATGAAGAAAGCAGAGGTAAATTCCGTGCACMGTGCTGCTCCATAAGCTGCCCTTTGTTTTACATGAAAGAACATAGAAAAAATTCCCCCTTGAGCTTCACGTTGAGCCGGCTTGGTTCCATATCCAGGGGACAGCCATGCTAGCTCTGTGAATATTGCTGACAGGTGTTTTGTTTTAGTATTTTTAGTTCATCTGCATCTATGTGTTCACATGCATGTGCACACATGAGCACATGCACACATGTGTATACACATAAACACACACATACAATCGCCTAAGTTTGTCCCGATGTGTAGACCTGGAGTCCCACCAAGAAGGCAGCCCTTACTCCTCCTCTTTTCCTCTGATATTCGATCCTGATTTTCATCAGGTATCAATCAGAGCACTTGATGCCCATGGCAGGCGGGCGTATTGCAAGCCTTGAAATGAGCTCTGACTCAGAACTTGCCAGAGATAAGAGAAAGTGCTCACGGAGGCGTCCAGGGACTAAGCTTTGGGCCTCAGCTGTGACACAGTGGTTTCCACTCAGTGTTCAAGTGGATCTCAATTCAATGATCATTTTATGAGGTGGTATTTACATTTAGAAATAGAGATGAGAGTCAAGAGAGAAGGACATATGAGGAGAGAGGCAGAAATCAGAGAGATGCATCTCCGTGGTTTCCAAGTGTTGCCAACAAACATTGCAATCCAGGAGAAAAGTAGGCAGGACTCCTCCCTGGAGGACTTCAGGAGGAACACAGTCCACCTCATTGCTGGCCTCTGGATTTCTAGCACACAAAATAACAAACAAGAACAACAACAACGACCACAACCACAACACAGCCTGTTCTATCAAGCCTGAGTTTGTGACATCATTGCAGCAGCCCTGGCTCCCTGGCATTTGAATGATGGGAAGCAGACAAACACTTCTTCACCCTATTCCAGGGCTTAACTCCACTTCCTGTTTGATGCTGTGATGTCGGAAGCCCGAGACAGAAAGTCTATTATGTGCACGAAACATGGCTGAGCAAGATATTGGGCAGACTGGGGTTTTCTGAGGCGTCATTTAATACAGCCAGAGCTGCTGTCCTTCACAGGCTAGCCAAGTCACCCCTCACTTTTCTTATTTCTAAAAAAAATTTATTAATCATTAAGAACTTCATTGTATCTTGAACATATAAAACCTCACCCCTCTCCCTCCATAACTCCTCCCAGACTCCTCCCCATAACTCTTCCCTGTAACTCCTTCCTGACTCCTCACAGACCCATCCACACTTCTCTACCCCACGCCCAGAAACTCCATGACCTCTATTTTTTTTAATAACCCAATGAGTCCAAATTGTACTGCCCATGTTTTTCTGGGAGTGGATCCATCCACGGGAGGGTGGTTGACCTACCAGGACCACACCCTTAAAGAAAACGGACTCTTCCTCCCTCAGAAGCTGCCAACTGTCCATTGATCCTGTCTTAAGAGTGAGRGCTCATGAACCCCACCTCACTCCATGCTAGACTGTTGACCAGCTTGATCTTCTTGCTCCAATCTTCTTCAGAAGAGTCCATGCCACAGCCATCCTGTCGTGACCGGAACATACTGCTTCACTCTGCTCTTCCCTGTTGTCTGGCCTCCCACAGCCCTTCTGTCCCCTCTTTCATGATGGTTCCTGATCCTTCCGGACGGGGGATATAGTATGGCCGAGCACTCTGCTGATACTTGCTCCCTGCACCTTAGGCAGTCGTAAGCTTCTGCCAGGGGATGGTAGATGTTAACTATCCTCCACTGTGCAAAGAAACTTCTCTGATGAAGTCTAAGAACAAATAATCTGTAGATAGATATGAATTTAGAGGGCAATTTGACACTCTGATCATTTTGAAGAATAACAGTAATAGCTTACTACTGGCATCACTAAGCTCCCTAACTATATGTACATGATTAGACCCTACAGATATGTTCTAGACATATGTTTCCTTCTATAGAGTCATCCAACCAGAAAACAGTGGCTTATCTCCACGACATTCATGCCGCCATTGTGCAAACAGGCACAGGCTGATATGCCTAAGTCATTTCTGTAGTCCATAGGGTCTCCAGCTGGGCAAGACTGTTGATCACTACCTCCTCAGCTCACACACAACAGCTCGCATGCCCCTTCCAATATCATGAGAGCTCCTTAGGGAGAAAGCTTCCTTGTTGGTACCAACTTGATTTCTCTATGTCCTGTGACAAATGGGTGTGGTGTCTTCAGCAACCAAGACAGTGACAATAGCCTGTGTTGTTGGGGGATGGGTCTCCAGGACATCTCTGACCAACAGCTCATTACTGTTTTCATCTTTAAGTGTTGACTATTACCCACAGCACATGGTCTCTAATACCTTCCCGTTACATCCATCTTTTGCCTCGTTTTTACCCAGACACCAATCTGATCACAATCTCCCTGTGGCCATACCACTAATACACACCTTTGCGACCTGTCACCCACAGTCTGCTATCATCAAGGAGGAACAGCTGGTCATCAATCCCCTCTCTAGGTCCTGTACTTTTCTGTAAACAAACTGACAATGGGAAGTAACGCTGTCCTTGAACACGACTTTCCTTATAATTTTCTTTGTCAAAAAGACCCTGACGGGATTGTAGTTGCAACCAAAGAGGGAGCTAGAGAAATTCACAGAGCAGGTATCAGCATCCCTGTAACAATATGCAGAGAACAGGTGCTTACATGGACTGTGCCCCTACACATATGGTGACATGGCCACACAACAGGACCTCAAAGGTCCTAGAATGTGTTCTGTGCTGGCTGAGCATGGGGGTGCACACCTGCACACCTAGCACTCGAGAGGCTGTGCTAGGAGAACCAATAGTACACATTAATCCTTGGCTGTGTGGCAAGTTTCAGAACAGCCGTGGGAATCTGTCCCAAAACAAAACAGAAGAAGAGTCTCCGTAATATATAATCTTCTATGAACATGGACTGCTTGCTCTTTAGATATTGGTTGGCAACTATGACTGATTCCACAAATGAAGATCCATGGTGGTGATTTCAGAACAAGGAAGTTTGAGGGAATCTCATTCTCCTTTTTCTTTCTGTTCTGAATCTTTCAAGTTTCCTGTAAACATACATCGCCATCAAAATATAATTAAATCTCACTCTCTTGCTTTCTCTCTGTGTCTCTGTCCCTGTCTCTCTCTGTGTCCCTGTCTCTCTCTCTGCCTCTGTGAGTGTGCGTGCATGTGTGTTTGTGCAGAAACAGGAGGTTAGCCCCTAGTGTTGTTCTGCACGAACTATCTACCCAGTCCTTTTGAATCAAGGACTCACGCCGGGGCCTGGGGTTTGCGCAGCAGTCTGGTTTGGGTAACTAGGCTCCCAGAGCTGCCCATGTCTTCCTCTTCCTCGATGCTGGGATTACAGTCAGGTACCCACAGCTAGCTCTGTGTGTGGGTAATGATGTAATGGGAACCCACCCTTGTGTTTATGTGATAATAGTTTTCTGACAGAGCTTCCTCCCCAAAACTATATGTTCTTAAATTCTAACAATTCATTGGGGGCTCAGCTTACCCTGCTCAGAAAGCTCTCCCTACGTGTCCATGCAGGGTCCTCTCCAGCATGCCTGTCACACAGGGCCTTGAATTAGATCCATCAGGATAGTGTGACTTTTACTTCATGTTACTCTTGTTCTGTACTTAGAATACATCTTATCTCTTTGTGTTTCCTGTGAGGAGCCACMAAATATCCCCTCCAGAGTGGGAGGAGGTTTAGCTAGCATGTTTCTCTCTATTTGGTGGCCAAATACATTCTGTGTTCAGAGTAAGGGTATTGAAATCTCAAGAGACTGATTTGCCAAAGAAAGCACTTCCTCCAATCAATTTAACACTGGTTACTGAACTAGCCCACTTGGCGAGTTTCAGGCCAATGAGAGATTTTGTCTAAAACTCAATGTGGATGATGTCTGAGGAATAACAGACAAGACATAGTACCTTTCAGGACTATGTATATAACTAGGAGGGCAGTGTCCCGTAGAACGTTTAGACCTTTTCTCAATAGCTCAGCCACACATAGAGAGCCAGCTGCACATCCTACCCTATATCTTTCCCTGGAAATACCATATGGGTCCGCACCTCTCTGCACACCTCATTCTCTGCTTCTCAGAAGTAGGTGCTGCAAGCACTGACCTAATGCTCAGAGCTGGGCTCACACTGGGCTGAGGCCATGTCAGCCCAGGCCTGTAAATCACTCTCAATTCTTGCCTCTTTCCTGTTGTGCTGACAACATCAGGAAGCGGCTGTGAGGGCTATAACCCACACCAACAACCGGCAGATAATGCTTCGCTGAAGGAAGAAACATGTTGAAAACCCCATTCAAGGAAAGTTGTTAGCAAGTGTGAACAATGCTGAGGATAACAGGGCTTTTCCCAGGGGCCCCCTGCAAGAGCCTGGCTGCTCACGTCTCTCCCAGGCCACCACAGTCTTATCTTGCTGGTACCATGTGCTCCCACTTATCTGCCAGCAACTGGACACCACTGATGTCAGCACGCAGGCCAGCTTGCAGTGCCGGCCACCTAATGAAGATCAGGTGGTGGGAACGACTTGCTCTCTCTTTCGCTTGTTCTCAGATGGTTTCAACAGCAGATGGAAAAGTCTATTTCTAAGACTGTGGTGGGCATGTTCATACTCAGGGGCTACGTCTTCTCACAGCCTTGTCAGGGCTTGTTAGTAGCTGTTATTGATGTTGAGTTACCAAGGGTCCTCTGAGTGTCAGAATCATGCATAATCTGAATAGGTTCCTTTCCCAAGGCCTTCCTCTCGGTACTCTGGGAACCCTTTATACTTTTAATCAAACTGTAGAGGGTAACAAAGCTGGTATTAGGGACCAAGCACAATTGAACTTGTAGACTTATATGGAAGAACTGGGAGTGATCTCAGGAAACTGATCACTATGCATGTACATATACACGTAGACATGTGGACACACACACAAAACTACACACATATACTCAAATGGAGACCTGCACAAAAACATATACACTTTTCTGTTAGCATTTGCATATACAGATCTCTCTCTCTCTCTCTCTCTCTCTCTCTCTCTCTCTCTCTCTCTCTCACACACACACACACACACACACACAGGAAAGAAAAGTTTAGAAAGATAGAAAGTCAGGTACCATTTGTAACAACATTGTTCTCACCATGAAGCCACGATGCCTGGGTTTATACTGAGTATCTACTGGTCATGATCATGATCATGATCGTGATCATGACCTTGACCCAGAACTACCCCCCAAAGAGGTCAAGCATGTGTAACTTAGTGGTGGCCAGCATCTAGAGAATATGAAGAAATGTGGGTTCAAAGGAACATACCCTCTCTCTTAACACTTTGAACCTTGACAACTTAAGATCTCTACCATCAAAGGACTAAAGAGAGGTGATGCTCCAGGGGTGACCAGTTGTCCCTGTTGTGCATAAGTCCTTGCCTAGTTTTTATATTGCTCATGTGAGTACTTTTATCCCTCATTGGGCTCAATGGGTTCAAGTCAATAGCAAAACAGTCTTCACTGTGTTCAAAATTTATAGGATGGAGCTCAGCACATTACAGGTGGTTGATGTTCACTGACCACATGGTGACAACTGCCACACATTAATCCTCTTCCTGATGTTATTCTCAGAATAGAACTTGATTTTCCATTTCATATTGAAATGCACTTTCCTTGAGATCATGCATACTGTGTGAAGACAGCCTACTAAAGAGTTCAGATGATATTAATAGTCAAATAATAGGAATAGATAATATTCCGTAACAATGGTAATGAACTTTGTAAGAAATAGAAGATTTTAAAACATTTAGAACTGAAGAAGAAAGAGTAAATATAATAAAGACTTTTCCCTCCAAACTATGAAAGAAATAGGTATCTGAGAAATTTCTTCAGAACTGTAAAAAGTGTCAAAGTCCAAGTGATTCAATCAAGGATAATCTGCAAGCCTAGATCGCTGCTGATGTTCATACACCACACTGTCAAGCATGGAATATAATCAACCAACAGAATATTTGGGTGCAGAAAGGTCACCAACACTAATCACCTTCACCAGAGTGTAAGTCAGTAAAGTATGGCTGTACCAGTCAAAGCCAAGGTTAAAGAAGGTAATGGCGACTGTTACAGTAGAGCAGAGCAGACAAGAGCATGAAACGATGAACACATGGGGTCGGGGAAGGGGYGTGCTGCAGAACCCCACCCACACGAGGAAGCAGTGATGTCTTCCAGGCTTAGATCAGACAGATGTTGGGAGAGGCTGCGTGACAACAAGGAGGCCCCGGGGACAGCCACTGCAGATCAGCTTCAGCCCGAAGAGGAGGCCACAGGGACTGGAGGAGACTGCATAGCAGCTTCTTTGGATCTCTTCTAACCAACAAATAGCGAGGGCGCGGAGAGACGGGGCAGGCAGATCCGGTGTCGCCACAGACGATGGTGGAGAGACTAGGGGAGTTTAGGCCAGCTTTGAAGGAGTCCRAGCAGTAAAATTTCAAAGAATGGTGGAAGGCAAGGCCTGGAGACGGAAGGCCAGGTCTCCCCCAGAGGGGTTCTGCAATAGTAAGATCCAGACTGAGAGGGAAAGATGGAAGTATGTAAAGAGGGGACCAGAGATGAAATATTCCRGYAATGCCAGATGTCAAAACATTGTTCCGAGAAGTAAAAATAAACATGAAAGAAAATGGGCATAACGTTGAGTGAGAACCAGAGCGCTGTTCTCAGAGGGCTTGCAGGGTGTGCTA
>BDUI01001776.1:157129-175011 GCA_002335545.1 Apodemus speciosus
CCTCCCCCAAAAAAAGACATTTGGGGAAGAAGTATGTAGATAGATCCTTCCACATGGGCAAAGAGTGTGAACATAATTGTACCCCTTGTAAACAGTCATCAAAAGATGTCTTCAAAAGAGGTGGAATTCGATAATCAAGTAAACAGGACAACCTATTCTGTGTACAGTCAGACTCCTTCCCCAGCCATTTCTGACACAAACCAATGGGACCATGAACAAAGTGGCCATGGTGACAAAAATGGAGGTTATATGTGGGTTTAACAACATGAACTTCTGTAGCAGTATATCTGATCACACTATGAACCAGGAGATTGTGTTATTTGCTGAAAAAACTATTTCTGGTTGTGATGTGGCACAGACCTTAGCACACACCTTTAACCCCAAACAATGACGATACAGTTAGTTTGTAGAAGGAAGCACCCACGTTTGAAAGTAAAGTCTAATTGAGTGGCAGACAAGTGACAAATCAGAGAAAGATTTGACAAAATAGGACATGCCCAACTCTCATGAGAACAGAGAGAAAAGAGGCTATAGAAGAAAGAGCAGTGCAGAGAGAAAGGAGGAGGCAGTTTTACTGGGACAGTTATAGACAGGTTGCAAACAGAGAACAAGCTAGACACAGGTGAAGACAGAACAAACCAGAGAACAAGAAGGAGCCAGAAGATTAGAACAGATTTTAGGAGATGGTTCTGATGTTGCTTGCATTCAAATGCTAAATTCTGTAGCCCAAGATCTCCCCTGTGAAGAGATCCTCAAGGACTTGGAAATCCTCATGTAGTCCAACTTTTGTTGTATAAACTTTGCCCCCCTTATTGACTAATGAAGATGCCTACAGCATGGGGTGGGCAGATGAGAGCAGTAGAGCGAAGGTTCCCAGACATAAGGTCTTAGAAGAGAAGGAAGAAGTCGCCATGGGGTAGATAAAGAGTCCATGGCCATGAGGGCTGGGCTGTTGAAATAGGAGTGGTCCAGACGGAATGTGGCAAGTTATATCTCAGGGTTACTGACAGAGAAGTAGACAAAATAGCACAGGGGGTTGCTATGCGCTCATCTCTAGTGATTTAAGACTTATCATGCCAGGTGGTGGTGGCGTACGCCTGTAATCACAGCACTTGGGAGGCAGAGGCAGTGGATTTCTGAGTTCGAGGCCAGCCTGGTCTACAGAGTGAGTTCCAGGACAGCCAGGGCTACACAGAGAAACCCTGTCTCAAGGAAAAAAAAAGACTTATCATAAAGGTTTGTGTCTTATTTGGTTTTATTTGAGAACTAAATGATCTAAGGTGGGGTAGACACCCCCAAATATATTCACCACAACACAGATTGCTAAAGTTCGTATGAGGTCAAACAGAGCAATTGGGTCAAAAAACTGAGAGAAGCTAGAATGAATCAGTCATCTGTAGAGAGAGATCATCTGTGTATGGCCAATGGCTTAGGCAGGAAACAGAGTGGGATATGGGGAAGAGAAAGAATTCTGGGAGAGAAGGAGTCGCGAGGAGCCAGAAAAGGTGTGAGAAGATGCATGAATGGTACCTGAGCACAGGGAACCAGCCACATGGCAAAATGTAGGTTAAAATAAATGGCTGTCTTTAGATACGATCTAGTTAAGAGTAGAGCCTAGCTAGATGACCAAGATATCTGTAAATTTAATCTGAGTCTGAGTATTATTCCTGGGAACATAGGGCTGGGAGGCAGAATTAGTCCAGAACTCCAAMAGTCAGCTTAGAAAGGAATTTGAGCCAGAACAGCCGAGTTGACCAGCCAGCCAGTGCTCGGAAAGCACTAGGAAGGGTGAGCTTAAGCAGCAGTAAGTCTCAGAGACTGAAAACATTCTAGAACTAGATTAGATTGTAAGGAGGCTCGAAGCTTCCAGGACTAGGCCTAAGTTAGCAGACAGAGGGAGTAAGCTTCCATATGACAGTTACTACAAGCAAATAGAAGTTACTTTTACAGCGCCCCTTATTGTGGGCAGCCCCTTCTGGTAGGAACCAGAATAAAAAGGTAATTTCAGGGCTGGAAAGATGGCTCAGCTGTTAAAGAGCACTGATTGCTCTTGAAGGTCCTGAGTTCAAATCCYAGGAACCACATGATGGCTCACAACTATCTGTAAAGAGATCTGACRCTCTCTTCTGGTGTGTCTAAAGATAGCTACAGTGTACTCACATATAATAATAAATAAATCTTTAAAAAGAAAAGGTAATTTCAGAAGTTATTTCTTTTCTTGCCTGTTGTACTGGCTGGTTTTGTGTGTCAACTTGACACAGGCTGGAATTATCAGAGAAAGGAGCTTCAGTTGGGGAAGTGCCTCCATGAGATCCAGCTGTGGGGCATTTTCTCAATTAATGATCAAGGGGGAGGGCCCCTTGTGTGTAGTACCACCCCTGGGCTAATATTCTTGGGTTCTATAAGAGAGCAGACTGAGTAAGCCAGTAAGGAACATCCCTCCATGGCCTCTGCATCAGCTCCTGCTTCCTGACCTGTCCTAACTTCCTTTGGTGATCAACAGCACTGTGGAAGTGTAAGCTGAATAAACCCTTTCCTCCCCAACTTGCTTCTTGGTCATGATGTTTGTGCAGGAATAGAAACCCTGACTAAGACACCTGTTTCTTTGCCTTTTCTCTATTCTACACCACATACGTGAGTGTGCACGTTCATCCTCTTGAAAACCCTGACTAAAACAGTAATGTACCAACTCACATCCCCAGCCCAGCCCCCATTTTTTTTTTTAAACACAAAACACTGGGGAGGGGAGCAGGTGTCAGGTTTAATCTGTATGAATCTTTACAGGCACGTTTCTTTATACAAGTTTACAAGAGATCCTTGAGAGGTCTTGACTCGGTTGTCTCTTAGTGCCAAGTTCATGCCCCGCTCCAGACCTCCAGACCTGCGGCTGGAGGCAGCTGTCCAACTCACCCACACTCCTCAAAGATGTCCGGATAGTGGCGGAAGAGCACCGGAGGATCCCGGTCACCTCGGACTGGGGCTCCAGGCACAGCCCGGATCCCAGGCCTTCGGCCCCGGCGACCCCCTGAGCAGGAGCGGTGGATCCACTGGTGTGCTTTCACTGCAAACTTCCTCTTGAAGCGTACACCACACTCTGGGCAGGGGAAGGGTCGCTCACCAGAGTGCATGCGCCGGTGGCTGACCAGCAAGGACGGGTAGGTAAACCGGCGTCCGCAGTCCACGCACACATGTCGTCGCTGGCTGGCCTGAGTATCAGTGTCCGGTACCTGGACAGGCAGCTGCACACCTGCTGTCTGGTCTGGGGCAGCTCTGGTAGGTGGCTGGGCCCCTGCAGAGGACTTGGTAGCCATGGAGTAAGTCTTATGTTCAACCACCTCTTTAGGCTGCAACCGAGCAGGACTCTCGGCTGGCCTCTCACCTCCTTCCTTGCAGCCCCTCTCTGACTCATTTGGAGTGTCTCCTGGGAAACGGAAATTAATTGCATTTTAAAAACTCATTTGTCAGGGCTGGAGATGGCTCAGCGGTTAAGAGCACTGACTGTTCTTCTAGAGGTCCTGAGTTCAAATCCCAGCAACCACATGGTGGCTCACAACCATCTGTAATGAGATCTGATGCCCTCTTCTGGTGTGTCTGAAGACAGCTGCAGTGTACTTATATAAAATAAATAAATAAATCTTAAAAACAAGCAAACAAAAAAATTCATTTGTCACTGGGCAGTGGTGGTTCATGCCTTTAATCCCAGCACTTCAGGGGCAGAGGCAGGCAGGATCTCTGTGCATCCTGAGGCCAGCCTGGTCTACACTACAGAGCAAGTTCCAAAACAGCCAAGGGTACATAGAGAAATCTATCTCAAAAAACCAAAACCAAACCAAACCAAAAAAAACAAAAACAAAAACAAAAAAAAAAAAAACAACTCCCATTTGTTGCACTAGGGAAGTAGCTATAACCCCTGCATCTGGAAAAGGTGAGGCAGGAGGATAGCCCTAAGTGTGAGGCTAGCATGGCCTACCTAGTGAGAACTTGTCTCAACAACAGCATAGTAGGGTGTGATGGCTGCCCACCTCTAATCTAGCACTTCAGAGGGAAAGGCAGGTGGATCTCTGTGGGTTTGAAGACAACCCGGCCTAAGTGGTGAGTTCCAGGCCAGCCAGAGCTACCTGTCTCAAAAATGAAAACAACACAACAAAAATAAAACAAATCAGGGGCTGGAGATGGCTCAGTGGTTAGGAGCACTTGCAGTCCTTCCAAAGGACCTGAGTTCACTTCCCCAAACCCACATGGGGCAGCTCACAACCACTGTGACTTCAGCACCGGGCAATCTCGGGCCTCTGACCTCCAGGGGCAGCTGCACTTGCGAAGACACACACACCGACACAGAATGAAAAATAATAAAGATAAGTCTTAGGAAAAAAGTTTCAGTAAAACCTAAGACTTCTTCAGTGACCACCCTAGCGGTTACCCGCTATACGGCCCAGTGGCTAACACAAAGGCTTTGTTGAAAGTCAGTTAAAATTCCCTTTCTCGTGTGTCAAATAGGAAAAATAATGGTTTCTTGGCTTCACAGGATTATTGGATTAAATACATACATGCTTATTGATCAGTTAGGAAATGCTCAATAAACAGTATTTACTAGTGTATTTTGTAACTGGTTTTGGTACAGTGGTTCTTTTATAGATGAGGCACCATATTTGCTTCAGATTTCTTCCACTCAGGGTAGTGATGGGAGAYGAGCCAAGCTGGCATTATCCAGGCAGGCATTTTTCTTGTGAACCACTTTGTCTTGATAAATATGATAGGCAGACCTGAAACCAGTTCTATTTTTAGGGGCCTTTTTGGGTTTTTTTTGTTTTTTGTTTTTTGTTTTTTTGGAGGATGGGGATGGGGGTCTCACTATATGTAGTCTCAATCTGACATCGAATCCACCTGCCTCGGCCCCGGGGAGTGCTAGGATTAAAGGTGTAAGCCACAATAACCAGCCTCAGTTGGTTTTGAAAAGGGGGAAATAAATGGAATTTTAACAAACATCTGGAAACCTAAACATTCTTTGAGTTCTAGATTCTCCTACTCTGTTCGTTTTGCTTTTATTTTTTAAGATTTATTTATTTTTATATACACTGGTGTTTTTGCCTACATTTGGGTCTGTGTGAGGGTGTCAGGTCCCCTGGAACTGGAGTTACAAACAGCTGTAAGCTGCCATGTCGGTGTTGGGAATCGAACCCCGGTACTCATGAAGAGCAATAGGTGCTCTTGACTGATGAGCCATCTCTCCAGTTCCTCTACTGTTTTTAATAGGGCAGCTCTCCCGAATTTCCAAAACTCTTAACAGGTAGGCTTTCTTTTCTTTAGTATCTGAACATGTTGGCTCTTTAAATTCTGTAGGGATGCTGGAATGGGGAATCTGAAAGGTTTACTAGAGAAGAAACCCCSGGACAAACAAGTTTCGGGAGGACTTGGGACAATCCCTCACCTCTCGGAGCTCCTCCCAGGCTTTCCCCCTCCTCAGGATCCTGGGCGGCGGGGCTCCAAGCCTCACTCTCCTGTTCCATCCAAGAGATGAGGGCTGGTTTGGGGCCCGGGAACCCTGAGAGAGAACAGGGGTCACAGTGCTGGCCTGAGAGGCTAGCCGGGGCAGATAGCATCCCACTAGGGTGAGGGCACCTCCTCGGAACTTATGTACAAATTAACCTGGGCAGGGTTTGCGATGCTCTTGCCTGAATGGAGACTCCCGAGGAAGCCCTGAGAATGGAAGGTGACTGATGCTGCTGGTGGAAAAGTGCGGGATGAGGGCTCACAATCCACTTGATCGGTCTACAGCATCTCCCGGGTGAACCCCCGAGGAGGATGGGGGGCGGGGCTTTGACTCGGGGCCTCACCGAGCGCGCCCAAGAGGCTGTAGGTCTCGCGCATCACCTCCCGGTACAGGGCTCTCTGCGCGGGCCGCAGACACCCCCACTCCTGCGGGGAGAAGTACACGGCCACGTCCGCGAAGCTCACAAGCTCAGGCTTCCTGAAAGCAGGCCAGATCTCCCCAGGCATCGGAACCAGCAGTGGGGCCGGGGGCGGCGCCATCGAGGATCCTGCCGGGGTAGCGGCTTGGCTGTCCCAGCCTTCCGCTTCCGGCCTGGGCAACCGCGGGAGGCCACGCCCTTGCCACGCCCCTTGGTCACGGTTGCTAGCAACACGTGAGGAACGAACGGGGCAGCCAATCAGCGGCCACTAGGGATTGCAGCGCTCCAGTGGAGACTAGTTATGCTCCATAGTGTTTACTCCACAGCCGCTCACACAAAGACACGACTCGGGTGAAGAGACCCGAAAGATGTCTTCAGAAAACATGGCGACCGCCTACCTCCAGTTGCCATTGATGGCGCTGAGGTGCCATTTCTGCAGCTTAACAAATGTGGTGTCTTTTGGACTTCCCCGCAATGCCCTATTTGCCCTTAAATACAATGGCCGCTTCAGGACGGTTGGCGTTGGTTTCTATGTGTAGGAAGGAGAAGTCTTCAAAAAAAAAAAAAAATGGGTTACCTGCTGCCTCACCGACCTCTGTGCGCAATTACATACGGCCGGTGATTGGCTGTAACCACAAGGAGCAGCAGTGCTGCAATTGGTTCTGGAATAGCGGGACATCTGAAACAATTCTGAGGACCTGGGTATGCCTGGTGCTTGAGATAGTGTCTTCCCAGTCTCCCATTGTGCATCTTGCTAATGTAACTGGAATCTGGTGGTCAGCCTCTAGAGCCTGGCAAAGCCTGGGTATTGCATTTCAAAAACCTAGTTCATGTCTTCAGAGAGGTTGATAGAATACTCGAACCTGTGGTTCTGCTTCTAGTCTCTGTACTAAAGTTACAGACTAAGGGATGTGCTTAGCGTGTTTCTGCTCGGATGGAAGGGTATCCTGGGATTTGGAAGCCCAGGAACCACATAGCACTGAGGTGGGGCAGTCTCCTAAGGGAAGGGTATTCTGAGACATGGGAACTCAGGAGGGTCCAGTGTGTGGAGGGATGAATCCAAAGATGGCTGCCCTCTGCTCCTTGGAGCAGACAGTAGGGAACTCAACAGAGGGCAGGCCTTATGTAGGATTTCTTAGGGGGTGGAGCTTTTCAGGGCAGAGATTTCTAGAGTAAAGATTGCTAAGATTTCATGTCCTGATCTTGGGAGGTCAGGGATTGGTGGTTTGTTTGTTTGTTTGTTTTCAGTCCATGTATTGGTGGGTTTTCATGCTCAGGGAAAGGTGAGTTTTTGTGAGAAGCTCAGGGATGGTGGTTTTTTTTTTCTTTTTCTTTTTCCTGCTCAGGGATTGGTGACTTTTTTCATTCCCCTTTCCCTGCATTGGGCCTATGAGTTGGGGTGGGAGGTCCTTGCTGGCTACAGGTGGCTTTGACTGAAGTGCCATCTCTGTGGAGCTGTTTGGGGAGGCTGGAGAGGAGGTGCTGCCACTGTGGACAGCTCCTGTGGGACAGCTCCTGCAGTGGCGTGTTCACCAAGGCTGTAGACTGAGGCAGGAAAGGTGTCACCATGATGTACCTCTTCTGTGGGACAGCTCCTCCTGAGATGGGGGAAGAGATGTGCCACCGTGGACAGCTCCTGTGATGGCTGCAGGCTGAGGAGATGGAGAGGTGTGACCASGAYAGGGGCCACCATTTTGACAACTCCCGTRGGGGCACCTTACAGCAGCCATAGGGTGGAGAGGGAAGGAGAGTCCAGCCAGAGTTTTGACAGATTTTAAGGTGTGCTGCTTAGGGACTACACTTAGTGAGGTTGACATTGGAATGAAAGTTTTAAATTGCATTAAAATTTTTTTTATCGAGCTCATTAATATGTGTGTGAAGCCAGCGGTGGGGGTGGGCTTGTGTCTTTTGTGCACTCAAAAGACACAGGCGGGAAGAGTTGGAGGCCATCTGGGTTATATAATGAGACTCTGTTAAAAAAACAACAAAAACCTACATTCATTTAACCCTCTTTTTTTCAATTAAATTGAGTTTTAGCATATATGTAGCTTTATGGATTTTCTTCTTTATTCTCTCTCTCTCTTTTTGAAGTAAGGAACAATCTTTTATTGGGGAGGGTTTATCAATCCTTCTTGGCCACTGCCTTCCTCATAGCTGCCAGCGCTTTGCTCAGCTCCTCCCGTTTCCTCTTGGCCCAGATGTGAGTGCCCACCATCTTCTTGATTAACTTGAGCGCGGGCGGGCGGGCGTGTCCTTGGACACCTTAAGCAACTCCATGGTGCACGGCTCGCACGGCTCGTAGAGCGCGAAGCCGCACACCTCCCGGGTCATGTCCCGCACGGACTTGGTGTGTTTGGTGAGGTGGCTGCGGAGCCTGCTGTGTCTCGGCTTGCTGAGGTTCTTCGTCACCTTGTGTGGCCCTTGTTGAGGCCCATGGTCATGGGGTAGCGCAGGGCCATGGCTGCTGCTCTCCGATGGCGGCCGGGACAGGACCTTTATTCTCTTTATTCACTACTTTGTATGAGTTCTTTTGGGTTCTTCTGTCTCCTTACAATATCTTCTCTCACTGACTCAGTACAACTTCTTCTGGCTCAACTGTCACCAACTGTCTTCTCACTCTGGAGCCCAATTTACCTTCAACTGCCTCCTATTTTCACTCTGCTCAATCTCTTTTCTTCTCTAGCCCTACTCTGAAGAGAGAATCTCTTATAAGCATCACCTGTCAATAAAAAAGTCAATGGCCAATGAGCTGAGGCAGGAAATAGGAGGAGAGACACTAGCAGAAAGAGAGAGGATTCTGGGAAATAGTCAGAGGTGTGAGAGATTTGCCTAGGAACACTGAGGAGACAGACATAAACCAGCCATGTAGCTGAACTCAGGTTAGAATAAAGAGGATGTTTGTTTGTTTGTGTATTTATTGGTTTTTCGAGACGGGGTTTTTCTGTATAGCCCTGGCTGTCCTGGAACTCTCTCTGTAGACCAGGATGGCCTTGAACTCAGATATCCGCCTGCCTCTGCCTCCCAAGTGCTGGGATTAAAGGCATGTGCCACCACTTTCTGGCTTGGTTTGTTTAATTTATGTATGTGTATATACCTATGTAGCCACGAATATATGGCAGTCAGAGGACACCTTGGAAGAGTCAGTTTTCTCTTTCCACCATGCGGGTTCCAGAGATCAAACTTAACTTATCAAGACTGGCAGCAAGTGTATGTACTATGACATTGGTGAGAGGGGATCAGATGACTATGGTGGTTTGCATATACTTGGCCCAGGGAGTGGCACTATGAGGAGGACTTCAGTAAGAGAGTCCAGAATACAAGATGCACTAGTAGATAATATAGTCCAGGAGTATAAAAGATTCAGGAACTGGCACCCAAGTAACAAGAAGGAGAAGTATCGCTGTTAGGTTCTCATCTCAGTTGTGGATATGCTCCTGAGAGATCAACAGAGAGGTCACATCAACACCTGAGAACCCTGGAAAGGACACTGGAAAGAATGGGAAATCAGCTTCAACACTCATAATTAGTAGCTTTAAAATGGAGGGAGGTTTAAAGTGATTTATTGTGTGTGCCTGGCCTTTTAAAAGATCCCCAGTTAACCATATGACCTTCAGTGTTGGCTTCCTCTTGGAGTTTCGGGAACAGCAGAGGATATACAAAAGTTAGCAGAGGCTGGAAGAAACTGAGTAGGATTGGAACAGGGTCAAGGAAGAGTAGAGTCAGAGAGAAGGATTAGAGAAGACGGTAGTGCTGAAAGAGAGAAGATTAAGTTGGGCAGAGTGAAAACGTGAGACAATGCAAAGTGGACTGGGCTTGCAGAGCAGAAGAGAAGACAGCTGATGGCAGTTGAACCAGGAGAAGCTGAGACAGACAAGATATTGTTAAGTGTGGTGATTTGAACAGACTTGGCCCATGAGGAATGCCTCTATTAGCAGGTGTAGCCTTGTTGGAGTGAATATGGCCTTGTTGATGGATTTGTGTCACTGTTGGGATGGGCTTTAAGTCTCTATGTTCAAGTTCCAACAGTGTGTTATGAGAGCTCCCTCCTGGCTGCCTGCCAGAGTCTCTTCCTGGCTGCCTTCTGATTGAGATGTAGAACTATCAGCTCCACTAATACCTGGATACTACCATACTTCCCACCATAATGATAATGGACTGAACCTCTGAATGTAAGCCAGTGCCAATTTTATGTTTCCTTTTATAAGAGTTGCCTTGGCCATGGTATTCCTTTACAGCAATGGAAATCCTAACTAAGAGAGAAGCTGGCACCAGGGACTGTGGTATAGCAGTGATAGGCTTGACCACGTTTTTGTTTGGAGGAATGTATATTTGGGGGCTTTGGATTTGGATGGCAGTGGAATGCCTTGGGTGGGGCTTACTTGGACATCNATTCTGGGAAATAGTCAGAGGTGTGAGAGATTTGCCTAGGAACACTGAGGAGACAGACATAAACCAGCCATGTAGCTGAACTCAGGTTAGAATAAAGAGGATGTTTGTTTGTTTGTGTATTTATTGGTTTTTCGAGACGGGGTTTTTCTGTATAGCCCTGGCTGTCCTGGAACTCTCTCTGTAGACCAGGATGGCCTTGAACTCAGATATCCGCCTGCCTCTGCCTCCCAAGTGCTGGGATTAAAGGCATGTGCCACCACTTTCTGGCTTGGTTTGTTTAATTTATGTATGTGTATATACCTATGTAGCCACGAATATATGGCAGTCAGAGGACACCTTGGAAGAGTCAGTTTTCTCTTTCCACCATGCGGGTTCCAGAGATCAAACTTAACTTATCAAGACTGGCAGCAAGTGTATGTACTATGACATTGGTGAGAGGGGATCAGATGACTATGGTGGTTTGCATATACTTGGCCCAGGGAGTGGCACTATGAGGAGGACTTCAGTAAGAGAGTCCAGAATACAAGATGCACTAGTAGATAATATAGTCCAGGAGTATAAAAGATTCAGGAACTGGCACCCAAGTAACAAGAAGGAGAAGTATCGCTGTTAGGTTCTCATCTCAGTTGTGGATATGCTCCTGAGAGATCAACAGAGAGGTCACATCAACACCTGAGAACCCTGGAAAGGACACTGGAAAGAATGGGAAATCAGCTTCAACACTCATAATTAGTAGCTTTAAAATGGAGGGAGGTTTAAAGTGATTTATTGTGTGTGCCTGGCCTTTTAAAAGATCCCCAGTTAACCATATGACCTTCAGTGTTGGCTTCCTCTTGGAGTTTCGGGAACAGCAGAGGATATACAAAAGTTAGCAGAGGCTGGAAGAAACTGAGTAGGATTGGAACAGGGTCAAGGAAGAGTAGAGTCAGAGAGAAGGATTAGAGAAGACGGTAGTGCTGAAAGAGAGAAGATTAAGTTGGGCAGAGTGAAAACGTGAGACAATGCAAAGTGGACTGGGCTTGCAGAGCAGAAGAGAAGACAGCTGATGGCAGTTGAACCAGGAGAAGCTGAGACAGACAAGATATTGTTAAGTGTGGTGATTTGAACAGACTTGGCCCATGAGGAATGCCTCTATTAGCAGGTGTAGCCTTGTTGGAGTGAATATGGCCTTGTTGATGGATTTGTGTCACTGTTGGGATGGGCTTTAAGTCTCTATGTTCAAGTTCCAACAGTGTGTTATGAGAGCTCCCTCCTGGCTGCCTGCCAGAGTCTCTTCCTGGCTGCCTTCTGATTGAGATGTAGAACTATCAGCTCCACTAATACCTGGATACTACCATACTTCCCACCATAATGATAATGGACTGAACCTCTGAATGTAAGCCAGTGCCAATTTTATGTTTCCTTTTATAAGAGTTGCCTTGGCCATGGTATTCCTTTACAGCAATGGAAATCCTAACTAAGAGAGAAGCTGGCACCAGGGACTGTGGTATAGCAGTGATAGGCTTAACCACGTTTTTGTTTGGAGGAATGTATATTTGGGGGCTTTGGATTTGGATGGCAGTGGAATGCCTTGGGTGGGGCTTACTTGGACATCCTAGTAAGGACATGGATGACAGTTGTACTGAGGGTAATTTGCCTGGCTCAAGAATGATCAAGAGATCATTCTTGTTATATTTTAGTGAAAAATGTGGCTGCTTTTTGCCCTTGTCCAAAGAGTCTGCCTGCAGCTAAGGTGAAGGGATGCAGATTAATTGTATTAACAAAGGAAGTCTCGAAACTATTGTAGGCTTTGTCCTGTGGTCCACTCTTATGAGGAGCCTTTTGATCAAGCACAGCAAACTTAGAAAGGAAAAACACAAAATGCATGGTTCAAGTAACAAAGAGGCACCAGGAGGTGGAATGGAGCTGAATCCTGTGTTAAGGAGATGAATAGATTAAGGGAGTGGGAACTCCCAAGGGCTTAAGGGCAAGAACCCACCAAGCTAAGCTTATTTGTGTGTGTGTGTGTGTGTGTGTGTGTGTGTGTGTGTGTGTGTTTGCAGTTGAACAAGAGATAGTTATATCATGTTAGGTGTATTTATGACCTGGTTATGGTTTTCATTTGAACATAGGGAAAAATGATTATGTGTCAAATTAACAAGGGATGGATTGTGATGGCTATTCTGTTGTCAACTTGACTATATCTGGAATGAACTACAATCCAAAACTTAAAGATCTGAAAAAATAAAGAAAGCAGGTCCAAGCGTGGTGATGTAAGCATTTAATCCCAGCACTTAGGAGACAGAGGCATGCAGATCTCTGAGTTCAACATTACAGAGCAAGTTCCAGGACAGCCAAACTCAGGCAGTGAAGGAGTTGGAAAATAGAAAGCTAGTGATGATGTAATAGAACAAGGGGGGGGGGGCATGTTCCAGCCCAGCAAGCAGCAGAACTCGGCAGCTTTTGCCAYGTGGCTCTGGCTTTAGACTCAAGAATAGAAGGGACAATTGAGACAATTGATGTTGGTTAACTAGAGCTAAGAAATTACTGGCGATTGAGAAGAGACCATCACTGAGGTGAAATTTTCTGGGAAGTATTTTCTGAGAACACAAATAAGCTGTGTTCCAGAGATAGCCAAAGTTGTACCTTGTGCTGCAGCTAGACCTGGTAATGTGTAAGAATCACCCAGGTAGTATGGTTTTTAAAGGCATGAAAGGGTCGTGGAGAACAGCTGAGGCTTGGCCCTGTGAGAGGCCAGGAAAGGTCACTGGTGAAGGTGCAGCCTGTTGCAACTGACAGTCCAGGACTGAAGGGATCCTGCAAAGAAATTGAAGCTTGGTACCATGAATAGAGCCTATGAGAGGTTATTGGTGAAGCCTAGTTGCATCTCCAGCATACTGGAGATGCTAGTACTAGAGGATGACCACCCAGAACAGCAGCAGCAGTGGAAACAGAGTCAACCAAAGCCTAGAGTGCTACAGAGGGCAGAACTGGAGAAGTGACCCAAGCCCTTTGGAGGAGCCCAGAAGATCACATGTGAATTCAAGACAATGGAACAAGAAGCTTAAAAGTTGAAGTTTCCCTGGAAATCCCAAGATGTTAGAGATGTGAGAGCCATGGGAAACTGCCAACAAGGAGTGGAACAAGCCCAAGAGAAAGAAGTTTGTTGCAGTTAACAAAGATGAAAGGAGTTGGAGATCTGAAGAACTCTTTGACACCAGACATGGAGATGCAGAGTTTGGAGTTTACCTAGCTGGTTTTTGTCTTGCTTTGGTCAGGTATCTCCTCACTATAATGTTTTAGAAGGTATATCCTGTGATGTTGGAAGTATACAATCTGCTTTTTTATTTTCATTTTTATTTTATAAGAGATTGCATGAATGTGAAAAGAGACTTTGGACTTTTAAACATTGTTGAGACTGAGAGACTCTGGGGACTTTGGAAGTTGGACTAAGTGTATTTTGYGTTATGTTATGGTGAGGTGTGCCCTGCCTCGTAGTCTCATGTGTCTGAATGAGTCTATGGGGGCTTGCAGTGGGATGTGGTGATTTGAATATACTTGGCCCACGGCCCACAGGGAGCGGCACTATTAGAAGGTGAAGCCTTGTTGAGGTAGATGTGGCCTTGTTGGAGGAAGGATGTCACTGTGAGGATGGGGCTTTGATGTCTCTATGCTCAAGCTCCACCCAGTGTGGAATGAGAGTTTCCTCCTGGCTACCTACAAAAGAGAGTCTCTTCCTGGATGCCTTTGAATCAAGATGTAGAAGTCTTAGCTTTGCCAACACAATGTCTGCCTGCATGCTGCCATGGCACCATGATGATAATGGACTGAACCTCTGAGACTGTAAGCCAGTCCCAATTAAATGTTTTCTTTTATAAGAGAACATTTGGTCATGGTGTCTCTTCACCATGGAACTAGAAATCCTAACTAAGACATTAGGAGACAGTTAGGAAAAGAACCCCACACAAAGTAGAAAGGAAAAAAAAAAAGAGAGACAAAAAGTTTCAGATTAATTCAACCAATGGGTCCCTTACATCCTGAAATTCCTTTACCTTCTGTGTTGAAACAGAAGAGGGAAATGTAGTGATAAGAATGTGTTTTCAGCCAGGCGGTGGTGGCGCACACCTTTAATCCCAGTACTCTGGGAGGCAGAGGCAGGTGGATTTCTGAGTTCGAGGCCAGCCTGGTCTACAGAGCAAGTTCCAGGACAGCCAGAGCTATACAGAGAAACCCTGTCTCAAAAAAACCAAATCCAAAAAAACAAAACAAAAACGAAAACAAAGAATGTGCTTTCATTTTGATCCCAGGTGTGGGGATGTGGGGCTGCTTTTGACTGTCTGCAGCAGCTGACTGATTTTCCCAGTGCTCCAGCAGGAGAGTGGTTTTGCTGGTTGCAGACAGTTTCTGTGTTTGTGTAACATTTGGAATTCTGGGAACTTCTCAGAGGGTGTATAAATGCTAGGGCCCTGAGAGGCAGGGTTGCTGTTTAATGATCGTTTAGAGGTGTTTGTTGTGGTTTGTTAGCAGTCGTGGTCAAAGACAAAGCAAGGGGAAAAATTAAATTCAAGGATCTGTAACTTTATTTTTTCAAATTCCACTTTTAATGATGGTTCTTAAATGTTTTAACCTTCCATTACATCAGAGGTAGTGGGAAAGAAAGGATACGGGAGAAGTAGACCCGTTTAGAAAGGTTCTTTGGAGCAACTCCTGTCTGTGTTGTCTGGAAATTGGCAGTTCAGTTCACAGGTCAGCAGGCAGCGGTAGCTTGATCCACTTGCAAACACCTCATGGATACACCAGCAGTCCAGCTCTGTAGAGTTGGGTTAGCAACAGTGGTGACACAACCTAGCAAAGGCAGCCAGGCCTCAGCCTCTGCTCGAGTCAGCAGGAGGGACCAACAGGAGCACTAAAAGAATTTCTTGGCTGTCCCTCTCTCAGGGAAGCAAAGACCAGGGAAGAAGCAAGACCCACACGTGTTGCACATCTAGCTGTAGCAGCAAGCCAAGCTCTGTCTGTCTGTGCAGTCTTATTTATACCCTCCACACACCACGCGCCTGCCTCAGCATGACTCTTGCCTCAGCACGTGTTTTGTCTTAGCACGAGTCTTGCCTCAGAATCCAATCAGCCAAAGTCCTTGGAAGCAGCAACAAACTGCAGCACACCACCAGACCCAACAAATTCAGCTCACTATGAAATGTAAGGCGAACCAATACATGTGTGTCATTAGCAAAGAATCTCTCATCACAGGTTTTTTCACATGCTTGCTTTAGCAGAACATCCTCTCTCCTGTGTCTGCTTCAGTGAAATGTTCCTTCACAAGTCTGCCTTAGCCTTTCACATCTGTGTCCTCTTCATGTGTTTGCCCCAGCAAAGAACGCTTAAGTTCCCACTTCAGGAATATTCTCTCTCTCTCTCTCTCTCTCTCTCTCTCTCTCTCTCTCTCTCTCTCTCTCCTCCCTCTGTCCCCACTTCCTTCCTCTCCTCTATCTTTCTTTCTCTATATAGTGTCAGAGGGTGACAAAGGGGATAAAGGTAATGAAATAGAAGAGTGGAAGGAAGAAGAACCCACAAAGTTGCCGAAACCAGTTACCGTGCATACACATGGTGTCCATACATACATGCAAACAAACACTCTTTAAAACACTCTGGGAGGCAGAGGCAGGCGGATTTCTGAGTTNACTCACACATACTCACACACTCACACACACACTCATATGCTCACATATACATACTCTCACACACACATATACAAACTGTAGAAGGAAATTTAAAAGAAAGAAATGGACATAGAAGCTAGCATAATCCCTGCATTATCCCCTAACGTCTACTAATCACTAGAACTACCTCTCAAAGAAAATACCAAGTCAAAAATAATAATCATATCTCTGCAGGGATTGCAAAGTTTAGTGCCACCCATCACGGATTTGAATGACACAAGGCTGTGAATTTGGGCCTGCCTCATTATACCTCTTATTCAGTGTTATAAAATAACTACTGGTTATGTAGTTTGTGGTCCTTTGCCCTAGGAACAGTACGAATGGTCTTGGGAAGGAACAGTTTGACCTCCCAAGGATTCATTATACATCCAGGAATTATAGAATCAAAATTTCAAAGAATAAATTGAAATAATGGCTTACACTAAAAAATGCATTTTAACACAGGTGATAGGATTGCTCAGCTGTTACTGTCTCCCTACATCAAAGGCAAAGCTGCTCCAATAGGAATATGGGGGGGGGGGGTTGGAAAATAGGTGTTTTGGCAAGCAGTTACTAATGACCAGGGGCCTTAATTAAAGCTGCAAGTGGATAACACTGAAATAGAAAGTTTGGTGGATACAGGAGCTGATGTAACTGTTGTTTCACAAAAATCTTGGAATTGAGAATTCCACTTCAGAAGGTTTATTCATACTTTCTAGGAATTGGAAATTTCCTAGAAACAGGAATTTGTTCTTATCTCTAATAAGAACAAAATGTGTGATGGCTTAAATGTATGGGACCAGAAGGCCAATAGGAAAATTAAGGCCTTGTGTGGCTGACATAGAAATACATTTATGGGGATGAGATTTATTACAGCAGTGGGGAACTCAGATTAATATCCCCTCAATACCAAAGACAATCCCTAAAATAAAAGAGGTGAAATGGAAGACGCTTCTGAGAAAGGTATTGAAAAATGTCACCCAGAACAACCACAGACTGTGCAGGCTGTCCAACACAGGACACAACAGGGATTGAGTTTCCAAATTTTTATTCCACTGATGAAGTTATACCTATGGCCCTTAAATTAAACAATTAAAATTGTTGATTAATAAGCCTTTGTAGGTAGATCAGTTGCCCTTAACTAAAGAAAAATTGCACGCACTTGTACAAGAGCAGCTGGAAGCTCAACATAGAAGATTCTAGAAGCCTGTGGAATTCCCCTGCATCTGTTATAAATAAATAAATTGGGGAAATGGAGAATGTAAACAGATTTCAGAGCAGTAAATAGAGAAATCCAACCAACGGGTCCATTACAACCTGAGATTCTTTTACCTTCTTTATTGCCTAAGGCATGGCCTATAATAGTAATCGATTTTTTTATAGACTGCTTTTTTTTTTTTTACTATTCCCTTGAAAGAACAGGGTAAAGAAAAATTTGCCTTCACAGAATCTGTGTATAATAATACACAGTCCTGAGTTCAAATCCCAGCAACCACATGGTGGCTCACAACCATCGGTAATCAAATCTGACACCCTCTTCTGGTGCATGTGAAGACAGCTACAGTATACTTGAGTTAAGTAAGTTGTTTCAAACATTACAAGGAGATTCAGACTTACACAATCCAAGACAGCTAACAAAGGAATCAGAGAAAGAGTTAACTTTAGTAGAAAAGAGACTGCAAGATGCATACATGGATCATGTAGTTTTTAAACTGGACTATATTTTGGTTATTTTGCCTTCAACTCATTCTCCTGCTGGGTCTATTATGCAAAGGGAAGGTAGTATTTAAGAATGGATCATCTTAGCACACAAAGTAAAAAGTTAAAGTCTTATAGAGAAAAGGTTTCTGATTTAATTATAAAGGGAAGAATAAGACTACATCGATTCTCAGGAATAAGCCTACCAGAA
>BDUI01001777.1:130180-141656 GCA_002335545.1 Apodemus speciosus
TTGGTTTTTTCGAGACAGGGTTTCTCTGTATAGCCCTGGCTGTCCTGGAACTCACTCTGTAGACCAGGCTGGCCTCGAACTCAGAAATCCTCTGCCTCTGCCTCCCAGAGTGCTGGGATTACAGGCGTGCGCCACCACTGCCTGGCTCGTTCACTTTTTCAGAGCAAAGAACTGTATTTCTCAAGGTGAATGCACTGGCAGTTTTGAGATCTGAGGCTTTTGGTTTGGTCACAGTCTTTTTGCAAATGACCGTATTTCCCACAATTGAAGCACGGGGCATTCTGATATTGGAGACCTCTAGCTATAGCTTGATCTATCAGCGYGGTACACATTAGAGCCAATATGGTCATATACCTTGTCTATTCATCCACAGGTACTGCCCATGTCTTTAATGGTCTAATGTGGCTTTTACGTATTTTTACTACTTTGTATGGGATCTATGTGGGTTCTCCTTTCTCCTGTTATATCTTCTCAGGCTAGGGTCAGCTTCTCCTGCTCAATCGCCTCCCTAGCCCTACTGTCTTCTCTCCTGCATCACTTGTCTTCTCTGACCCTTCTCTCTCATCCTACTCCCCTTCTCTCTCTCTCTCTCCAACCCTTCTACTGTCTCCTGGACTCCTTCTCAGCCTTTGCTGGCTTTTTATATTCTCTCCTGTTCCCAGAAGTACAATGTCTCTTCCAGGTTCTCGGGTGTCTGACGTGATCTTTCTGTTGATCCCTCAGGAGCAAGTGCACAACTGAGATAAACCCTACCAGCAATGCTTCTCTTTCCTGTGTCRTGGATACCGCTGCTTGAGCCTTTTATACTCCTGGACTGTCTWATCTTCTAGCATCTTGTGTTCTGGTGTTCCTCACTGAAGTCGCTAAACCTCCGCCYCCAGTTCTATGAACCTTTGGCTTGTAGCCTCAACTTGGGCGTGCAAGATGTGTCTTAAGTCCTGCTGCTAGGCCTGCTGCTGCTCTGCACTGTGGATGGCTTTGCATTGCAGGAGGCCAAAGTCCTGCTCATAGGCCCGTCAGGGGTGAGGTGCTGAGTGTTTTGGCTGGCAGGGGAAGGCAGTGCCTGGTCAGGCTCTCGTTCTCTGCTCTTTTTAGGGTCAGTGGCCAAGGTTTTCATGAGACCGCTCCTGCTCAATTCACAGCTTTTTGTTCCCTGTGGAAATATAAACAATCTGTGTCCCCCAATGCAAAACCTTCACTGTCTTCCAGTGTGATGTTAACACATCCTTACAGTACATAGGCTGACTTAATCCCAGTTTTYCTTCTATAGCCCAGTGTCCCCAGCTGCTGTTGTTCCTTTCCTTCTTTCAGAACATTTAAACCTAACAGGGCACTGTTTAATTATCCCCGGGTCTTTATTCTTCCCCTTTGTTTTATGAACATTTCTTTTAAGATACAATTAGATCTTTCCACAACTGCTTGTTCTGTAACATTTTGTGGTAGATGTGTAATGTAGTTTATATTATAACATGTAAAGAATTGCTCCATCTTACTGGAAACATGTGGGGTATTGTCAGTCTTAATTGTACAGGTATCCTCACAATAGCCATTACTTCCAGGAAATGTGCAATTGCAGAATCAGCTCTTTAGAATTCAAAGCAGTTGTCCATTGAGACCCTGAGTTTGTATATGGTGTGATTCAGTTTCCTAAATTCTGCAAAATGGAACCATCTGCCATTTTATTTCTTCTGGTGCCCCTAGGCCTACTTCCAGCAGGTGATGGGTTTGGTTGTGCAAGAACAAGTGAGGCGCTGTCTTACCATTTCCTTGGCTTGTTGCCAGGTGCTAGAAATTGCTTTCTTTAAACCTTTGTTGCCGGGCGTGGTGGCGCATGCCTGTAATCCCAGCACTTGGGAGGCAGAGGCAGGCGGATTTCTGAGTTCGAGGCCAGCCTGGTCTACAGAGTGAGTTCCAGGACAGCCAGGGCTAAACAGAAAAACCCTGTCTCGAAAAACCCAAAAAAAAAAAAAAAAAACCTTTGTTTGTTAACATGGTGTTTTTCATGAAAATTTGAGGCTTCTAACACATTTCCTATTAATAATTGGTCAATTTCTTCACTTTCGTGTGCTGGCAAGGACCTGGCAAGCCTGTGACTTTCTTAGTTAAGGGCTGCCGAAGGCCAGCTTTGAGATCCAGGGTAAACTGAGGTGGGTGTAGAGTTAGTGTTGACCACTCAGCAGACTTTTTTCTCAGGGAACAAAACTTGATTTTTTTCTGGGGCTTTCAAAAAGAGTGACAGAGCGAACACACACATACATATACACACATACATACTCTCTCTCTCTCTCTCTCTCTCTCTCTTTCTCTTTCTCACTTGGTGGATAAAGCAAATTTCAAGCTTCAACCACTTTATATACATACACACATTGGCTGGAGAGAGCAAAGTTTCAACAACTTCACACATACACATATGTACATATACATTATACATATATACATATACATATATACATATATACATATATTTGGTAGATGGAGCAAAGCTCCAATGAGCAAGCTCCAGCAACTTTATTTTTTCTCTTAGCTCTTTGTATCATCTAAGATAAAAATTCTCTCTAATAAAAAAGATTACCTCATAGTCCCAAGTTATATATTCTCTTAAAAACAAATCATTACAAAAACACATTCTTCAAAAACAGAATAAAATCATTATACAAAGGAAATTACAACAGGATTGATTATATATTTATCTTTTGAAACTCATACCTAACTAAATGTTTACCATCTATGTTTCTCTCCATAAGTTCATAACCCCAAAGCTATAATCCTTTTGTCATAGATTAACAAGTTTTAAGCAAGGCAAGTCTATAGAAGCAAGTTTTTCCTGTGTGTAGCTGACAGTCTGTATTTACCAAGAGCCGGGTCTTATTTTTGCAGTCTTGCTCTAAGCTGGCTAACCACGCACYCTCCATTCTTACATTCATGATGGGACCACTTMCTCTGTGTTCACATCCTCCTGTATTTCGTGCACACACTGAAATCTGACCACATYCCTGTATCACAAGATCCAGGAACTCAGACCCCAAACAGAATGTAATGCCTTCTTTGATATTAACTTGTCCCGAGCCTGCTTTTYCCCCCCAATTWTGTGCTTGTAATGCATGAATGCTCACTGTGCTCCTATTCCAACCTATGCAGCTCTCACTATATCCTACAAGGGAAGGGGCACGTTCTACTCTTAATTCTAAGTTTATTGTATCTTTTTGGAAAAACAAACAAACCATCTCCTTAAACTTTCTGTCACCTATCCAACTTCTTAAAACTATTTAAATAATGAATTCCATAAAGTTATTAATTTATATAAAATATTTTATGAAAGTTCATCTTCATATTTATCTGCAGAAAAATTGCCCAGTAGAGTGGGTAGTCTCCCAAGAAGCAATCACAGCAGACTGTAAGCAGTGAAGGTCTCCCCATGCCCATCCACCATGCTAGATACACGAGTAGCACAGCAGTGACCAACAGGAGGCACAGCAGCAGCAAGAAGCCATCCAGAGACACAGTCCCTGGGGCTGTGCCTCTCCAGGAGACTCACTTGCCTGCTGCCGTTCCCCCTGCATGGCAGGAGGGCCATTGCTCCACCCATACAGGCCAAGCCATTTTAAGGGTAGGGGTGTTGGTATAACATCATCAGTGCCTCCTCCCCTCCCCCACCTCTACCCTTGCCCCAAAACAAACCTTACAAATTTGGAAACTCAATCCATGTATGTCTGGTTTTGTATAACCTGTGTAGTCTGGTTCTTGATAACATTTCTCAACATCTTACCCAGAAGTGTCTTCCATTCGATCTATTATTTTAGGAATTGTCTCTGATATTGAGGGGATATTAATCCAAGTTCCTTGTTTCTCACCTCTGTAATAAGTCTCATTCCCATAAATTTATGGCTATGTCAGTCACATAAGGCCCTAACTTTTCTATTTGACTTTCTGGCCCTACACATTTAACCCATCACACAATTTGTCTTATCTGAGATAACTTCCCGATTCCTAGAAACTGGGTGTAAACCTTTTGAAGTGGCCATTCTGAGTGCCGAGACKTTGTGAGATGGTTGTTGGGATTTTGTGCRCTCTGTATTTAGAAGCTGAATTCTGAGCCCCTATCCAGGCTGTRACCTGACATTGGGGCACTGTATTAACCTATGTACTGTAAATRATGCTCTCCAGTAATCCCCGATTGGTCAGTAAATGGCTGGGACTTGTCGCAGAAGGAAGGTGGGACTGAGAGCCGAGTATGAGCTCTTGAGAAAGAAGCCAGAGGTAAGAGTCACCATTACATGGGATGGACCATCAGAAGCCCGTGGCAAGAGCAGTGAGTCCTGAGGACAGGCTGGTGGAGCAGTCCCAGGTTGGCAAGGGACTGGCATCTGTGTGGGTTTTAACAAGTGGGAGGATTAGAGTAGCATAATGTGCCAGCATACTGCCTACAACTTATTAATAAATTGTGGTGTTTTCGTGTTGTTTACTCGAGAATGTATGGGCAAGAAGTGAGGTAGAAACTACCAATAGATACTAAGGAGTAAAAGGGGATGTAATAATTCCCCAGAAAAATAATAGCATTTAATAAATGATCGTTACGTCAGCTCCTCTATCCACAAAGTCTATTTCAATGTCATTTACCTGCAACTTTAATTTTGGCCTCTGATCATTAACTGTTTGCCAGAACACATTTTTCAGTACTTCCAAATGTCCCTGATCTTTTTACTGGATTGGCTTTGCCTTTGATATAAGGAAACATTAACAGGTGAGCAATCCTATCACCTGTGTTAAATTGCATTTTTCTTTTTACATAAACCATTATTTTAATTTCTCCTTTGAAATACACAATGAATCCTTGGGACATCAACTGCTTCTGAAGGATATTCCTGCTGTCTCTGGGGGCAATGACCATAAACTCCAGTAGATGCTTTATAACATTGAATTTGGGGAGGTAGTGTGAGATGTTTATCTCTGGCCGAGTCTCAAGCACCACTGTCTGCAGTAGCATGCATTAGATTTGCAATACTTGGTTGAGGATTTTCTGCCTGCTTGTCATTATTTGGCTGGTAAGAGGCAAACAGCTCATACTTTTTGCTGCAGGGCCTTGACTTAGGCCCTGTCATTTCATCTCTCAATGGCAACTGTCGCCCTGGTCCTAGACTCCTTTGCCTAGGGGCAACCCTTGTTGTATCACTTGCACACCCTTGGAAATCTAGGCCTTTCTCATGTTTAGAAAAACCGTTGCGTTTAGAGATGCCTTGTTTAGAAATTTGTTTCAAATGTCCACATTTTCCACAATTAAAGCACTGAGCCTTTTAAATTAAAGCATCAGAGACCCCTAGCTATAGCTTGACCTATTAGATTGGCATAGTATATGTGAAAACCAATATCATTTATATTCTTTATGCATTTGTCCATGGACCACTCAAGAGTGGTCTTCTCCTGTCTACCAACAATATCTTATCCAACTAATCTCCTCCCTAACCCTACGCAGTCTTTCTTCCTGCATCACCTGTCTCCTCTGACCCTTCTCTCTCCAATCCAATTACAGTGTGTCCTGGACCCTACTCCTCTTCTGCCAGTCTTTGCTGGCTTTTTATGTCCTCTTCTGTTCCCACAAGACCAAGAGGAAACCAACACTGAAGGTYATAGGGTTAAGCAGTTCTAACAGGTAAGCATTTTCAGTCAGTTGACTAGCCACGGGGGATCTTTTAAGGGACAGGCACACACATTATTCTGCAGTCTCTATCAACACCTACTTTGTAAAACCTTCAGCTAGCAACTGATCTTTGACAATATTCATTCTGCTCACTCTCTATTTTGCTGTCCAATATTCATGATTTTTCCCATCCACCATATTAACTATAGCAACTGCAGACTGTGTCTAGTACAGCTGTTACCAATACCCTCTAATCTTGGAGAATAATTTTTTTAGTAGCTCAGGTATTTAGAATTTGTTTTGCATCCCATATGAAATCATAACCTCTTTAAATGCCTTAGATCTATCATTTCTATAGGATGCCATCTCATCTTGTCATAACCTTGTTCCCATACATTAGCAGGTACATTGCTATTGATGATCTCATAACCCTGGGTCACCCCTCCTATAACTTTGGCAGCACAGTTGGTTTGAGATTAACCCTTTCTTTTGAATGGGTGTTTTGTCAGATTGTCCTCCTGCTTTTTCAGCTTTTCTCTGACCTGATTGCCCTTCAGCACAGTTTTTTCCTTGTTTCTCCTGTGAAACTCTTGCTCTCATGCTCAGTCCCCGGAACTGAGCCTTTTTGTTCTTTTCCRCAGTGTTCCTTGCTTTGGAAGTGCATCCTCTCCATCTGCAACCTTTCCAGTTGCACAGCCAACTCTGCCACCTGTTCAGAAACAAAAGAGCAGAGTGATCCCCCCTTTCCCTCCATTTCAGYAATTTTTGTTTCTCAGGACCCTCTATGTCCATTTGCTGTTTTCCCAACTACTCGGCCATTCTTTTTTTGAAACAAAATTTATGAAAAAGATAAAACACTGAAGATCCCCTCTGGGAGCAGAGTGGTAGATAGTCCAGTGGTAGTAGTCACAATAAATTGCTTGCTAGCCCCTTGGGGGCAGGGGAAAATCTATTCCTTTGTTCCCTCTACTTTACTACATAGCATTTGAAATAAAATTTCCCATTTTTTAAAAAAAACAGAATCCCACATTGGGCGCCACTTTACTACTTTGTGACTTCTTTTTCCCACCCTTCATCCCCATCTCTCCCCATAACACTAGATAGGAAAGAAGAAAGGATAGAGGGGAGAGAGATCCCTGAATCTATTTTTTCTTCTTTATACATGACAACTAACAAACTGTAATTTTCCTTTTGTAAACGACCAACATCCACCCACCCCACCTCTCCAGGCCCTAGCATTTATGTACCCTTTGAAAAGTTCCCAGAATCCAAATGTCACACAATCATAGAAACTATCGGCAACTGGCAAAACCATGCCTCTGCTATAGCATGAGGCAAATCATAGCTGCTGTGGATAGTCCGAAGCAGCCCCATATCTCTACACCAGGGATTAAATGAAAGCACATTCTTACAATATTTCTGTTATTTTTTTAATGAAACCAAATTCTAGAATTTTCATAAAGGCCACCACAATATGCCTGTAATCTTAGCTCTTGGGGGGCTGACGTAGTATCATTGCAAGTTGAAGGGTAGCCTGGACTATATAGTGAGAGCCTTGATCAAAAGCGACCTATGAGGTCTAAAGAAATTATTTGAATCTTAAAACATAATTGTATATAGCTTATTATAACCCAAAAGAAGAGAAATAATTTACACAGATGTGCTGATGGAATTCTAATTCAGAAATTAGATTTGTGTTTCATGTAAAATAGCTCAACCCTACTAATCTAGATAAATAAGAAAAGTCCTCAGTATTTGGGCAGAATTGGTAAGGAACTTGAGTGATCAGAATTTCTGACACATCATATGACCATGAGAGTACTTTGGATGTGGTACAGATGACTTTTTAAAAAAAATTATACATACTAATGCCGTGTATTTTAGACAAGACTGTTATGGTAGAAGCAGTGCCATGAAGGTAGAGTGATCTCCAGCTGGATTCCCCAGGCTGCAGAGACAAAAGGAACATTCACTCTGAACTGTCCAGTAATAACTGGCTCCCAGGTGAGCCAGCCTGGGGGTGTGCATGTGCTTGAACGCAATACTTCAGAGGCTGGGGCAGAAGCAAGTAAGGGCTCTGGCCAGGTTGCATAGCAAGACTCTGTAAAATGGTCATTAATATTGTCTGTGTATTAATGCTGGAAATTAACATGGTGGCTTATTCTGTAACAGCTAGTTCCCCAAATAGCCACACAGAGACCTTTTAGTATTTCAAGGCGTAGGCCTATTTAGGCAGACTCACAACTAGCTCATCCAAGTTAGCCCCATCCATTCCATCACCAGACTGTCTATACCTTCTGGGCCCACAGTCAGTCCCATCTAATTCTTCCCACATCCCGTCTCCTGGTGAAAAGGCCTTCTTCTTCTTCTTCCCAGAGTTCCTTTCTCCCTCCCAGGAAGTCCTGCCCTCCTCTTTCTACTGCCCAATCACAGGCATTAGCCTTTCATTGACCAGTTAACTTGGGGAGCAAGGTTTGCACAACCAAAGTGGTGTACATGAAAATTCACTTGTATTGGGGCAACTAGATCCTGGGGTAAAGAATTTTACATACTCGAACATTTTAACATATTTAAAATACATAGCAGCACTAGACCAACCTCAACAAGACCCTACCCAAAACTAAATAAATAACAAACAACTGTTTGATGATGTCCTCAGATATGTGCTACAGATTTCTCTATTGCTGATTTCTGTCTCCAAGAAAAATAATGTGCTGAGTGTAGTGGTGCATGCCTGTAACTTCCCAGAACTCTGGAGGGAGGAGCAGGTACATTTGCATGAGTTCAGGGCCAGGGTTGTCTATATCCTAGTTTCCAGGGGTGATGCATGGTGAGACCTGTCTCAAGTATGCCACATTATATCCTCGAAAACTCATTACAGTTTGTTGTTGATAGAGGATCTCTCCGTGCAGCTCCAGCTGTCCTAGAACTCTGTAGACAAGGCTGGCCTCAAACTCGGAGATTCACCTCCTTCTGCCTCAAGGCTTGCACCACCGAGCCTGGCTAGAAAGTCATTCAAGTGTAGCCAGTCTGCTAACACCTGAAATCCCAGAACCTGGGAGTGGGGGTAAGAGCACTTGGAGTTCAAGCCTGCCTTGGCTGCTAGCAAGTCGGAGGCCAGTTTGGCCTAAATGAGGCCCTTTCTCAAAATATCAAAAGAAAACAATGTTAGAATTTAGGCTGAAGGACAGATTACCATCTTTCTTTCCTTAGTAAGAATGATGTATGGGTAGCAGGATAGCCTTTGAGGTGTTGGTCAGTGGTATAGAGAGGGCTTGCCTTACATGTGCAAGACCCCAAATCATCAGTAATAACACAGAGACTCGCAGGCGGTGGCAGTACACGCCTTTGATCCCAGCACTTGGGAGGCAGAGGCAGGCAGATTTCTGAGTTCGAGGCCAGCCTGGTCTACAGAGTGATTTCCAGGACAGCCAGGGCTACACAGAGAGACCCTGCCTCAAAAAAACCAAAACCAAAACCATCAACAAAAAACCACAGAGACTCCTGGACAAGAGGTAGACAGGACTTGAAGCTACCTAAAGGCTTTGACAGTCTTCCTGTGTGGCCAGGACCAAAAGCCCCATTTCAGCATGAGTAGTTGTTTGCTGTAGCTGCTGTGGACCAAACCCATGAGAAATTGCAGTCACGGGAAAACCAGGATTCCTTGGCCCAGGAGATACAGATTCGGCAAATGAATCAGACAGGGGACACAGAGATGGTTTACGTTCCGAGTGTGTATTTTTTCTCTCAAACAGGAGTTTTGAGCGTGAGGTTTTGACATTTACCTATCAAAAGATGTATCCAGCCAAGCAGGCACAAGGAACAATTAGCATAACCATTCGGCACAAGGAAATGTAAAATCAACCAGGTAAAACGTTTTTCCGTGTAACAAATTTCGAATCTTAGTCTAAATGAGTCTCTGTGAGTAAACTTTATCTGACATCTAGCTTTCGTCTGTAAAACCTGAAGTTTCCTATATTTTGTATGGAGTAGGCAAACCAAATTCCAATGCTCTCTTAAGTTCCTCATAGCCTCATTAATAGTTCATGAATTAGAACTGAAAYCTGAACTACACCTGGATAAGCCAAGGATGTTGTTTTGGCCAGAAACTCCCTAGGTGGGGTCTGCAAGACAAAAGGCATTTCCTGTAAGCTTCCATTGAGGAAGCTCTGAGCTCTACACTAACTCAAATGTAAATCCAACTTGCCCAACACTCACCTGTCTGGCAAGTGCACGGTTCGAGGTTCTTCAGATGTAAATATCTTCTAACTTGAGCCTTTTGTCTAAGACTAGGCCCAACATCCACATGTCCTGCGAGGACTTTTGCATGAGAATCAAATGACAAAAGGAACTTATACTTTTAGAATTCCCGGAAAAATTCTACTTTTTAATCTTGGGGGGTAAATGTGACTAAAGCAAAGCATTACAGTTTTCTAAGAAAAGAGGTTTTTGGCCAGTAATAGTACTTCAAAGAATGGGTTACAATTTACTCTCTCAGTAAATTTATTCGGTCTCAGTCTACCAGGAAAAAAAGGAAGTTTAGAAGGGAAATAAATTGCCATATGAAAAATTGCGGCTTCTATATTGGGGGAATTCCGCAGGCCCCAAGAGGCATTTTCCGCCTCAGTCTGCAGAACTCTGTCTTACAGAATCTGTTGGGGCAGCCGTGGCTCAAGGACGAGCTGTAGTTGTGGTGTCTGTAGGAGAGTGAGATACAGTCACGTTTGCGGTGGAGGAGGCTAGGGCTGTCGTGGGAAGAAGCCGAGGGGAGGCTTAAGTGCAGGCAGCAGGGCTGGCACTATCAGAACATGCCTTGCTTCGGGTGCTTTGTAAGTTGCCAGCAGTCCCCATATTTTTTTTTTAAAGATTATTTTATGTGTGCAGGTGTTTTGCCTGCATGTATGTCTGTGCATCACATGCATGCAGTGCCCTAAGAGGCCAGAAGGGAGCATTAGATTCCTTGGAACTGGAGTTTGTTAGCTGTTTTGTGGGTGCTGGGAATTAAACCTGGGTCTGCTGGAAGAGCAGTCGGTACTCAGTAACCACTGAACCATCTGTAGCTCAGTCCCAGGCTTCATACAGAGGACTTAGATGTGCTTGTAGGGACTCAGGCAGAGATTATGAGCTATTATTAAAGGGTCTTAGTTTTTGTTTGTTTTGTTTTGTTGAGATGGGGTTTTCTATGTACACCAGACTGTCCTTGAAGTCAAAGGTCTGCCTCTCACCGTGCTGGGATTAAAGGCATGTACCACCACTGTCTGGGTCTTTTTGTTTAAAAGTGATTTCTAATCTATAATATATGCCAGATTGGGGGTGGGGTGAGGATCTGGGTTAAATTTAAATTCCCTGTAACCTCAGCGTTTGGAAAGCTGAGGCACAAACATTGAAAGTTTGATACCAGCAGCAGAGATGCAGGGAGAGAACATGGGGAGAAGGGAGAGGGGAGAGAAAGAGTTCAAAATGGACCCTCCTGTCTCAGGTTCCAGAACCTGGGCTCACTATAACGGCAGGCTGGCCGTCAGGTGGGAGAGTAAACGCTCATCTTTTATTGTGTGTTCAGTGCGGCTGCTTCTGCAAGGGTTCTTGTAGGGCAGAGATYACCTGGGGGCAGGAGTGTTTGCCTGATTCAACCTGTTGGGACTTTTACTCCCCTCCAAGGAGTCTTCCCCCTGATGCAGCAGGTGTAGTCACCACTTCCATAGTTTTCTTGTGAAGCCCTGAGACACTCTAAGAGTTAACAGCTTTCCCTTCCTGGTCTAGGCTGTTGGAGTTGAGACTGGGAAACTTTCATTTCTGATGTAAACAAAGCCATTCACAGACTTGCAGCTCAGCACTGCTGTG
>BDUI01001778.1:30945-58642 GCA_002335545.1 Apodemus speciosus
GGCATCTGTATTTTCTTCTAGGTTTTGTGATGCTGGGAACTGAACCCAGGGCTTCATGCTAGGCAAATGCTGCATCACTAAGCTTTGTGTGTATTTTCTTATAAAAGAGTACTGCTGCCTTTTATGTTTTTTGAAATAAAATCTCCTAGCCTAGGCTACTCTTGAACTCACCATGTAGCCCAAGCTGCTTCAACTTGAAACTCTCCTGCCTTAGTCTCCTGAAAAATGGGATTGCAGGAGTAGACAGCACCATGCCTGGCCTTCACTGTGTGTTTGCTTCTTCTGAGACAGGGTCTCACATTGTAGCCCTGGTTGGCCTGGAACTCTTGGCAGTCCTCTTGCTTCAGCCTCCCAAGTGCTGGAATTATAGTTGTGAATCATCATGACTACAGTTCCCTGTCCCTTAGATTTTAAACCCAGCTATGTCTGAAGATTTGGTTTAAAATGTCCTAAAATGACAAATATGCTAAAATCTATTAGTTAAAAGCTATTCACTGGATTTATATAAATTGGGTAGTTTTTACACTTGCCCTTTGTGCCACTGGAACATAACATAAGCTGTAGTAGTTGCACTTGAGTGCAACTGGGAAAACAGAAACCTAATACTGGTGTGAATGGGATTTTAAAATACTTAAGGAGATCCTATTTGTTACTTTAAAAATAACATTTTCCTTCATTTTTCAAACATCTATTGTGATAATTTTCATTCTTCCAGCTGTTTAAAGTAACCACACAAAATGAGGGATAGTACTGTCTTAAACATCAATGTGCAACACAAGAGTAGGCATTCTTGTAATGTTAGTTTAAGAGTYCATTTTATTTTGTATAAGGTACATCCTCTGCACAGTGAACAAATATATTACAAATCTGTGGTTTAAAAAAGTATTGCCATTTCATAGTCTCTCACACTATTGTACAATAACTGTGTTTTCTTTGTCTGACTTGTATCCATATTAATTTACTGGATTGAAATTTTCATTTTAAAAAATAACTGAGCAGATCTTTCCAAATCGTCTCTAGAATGCACAGCGCACATGTTGAGGCTGCCCGCAAACCTGTTTGTGATTGTTAGAAGTTCCTAACAGTTGCTCTGCATGATTGAAATGTCCTAGTGCTAACTCTTAGCTATGTGAAGGCTGCTGCTGTCACCGGACTTAATCACATCTTTGCCCTTTCCTTTCTCTGTATTGCCTGACTGAACTGTGTTACTTGGAATGTTATAGAGTGCTACACTTGGAGAGTTGTTAGAGCTCTGCTCCCACTCTGTGTCTCACTTCTTTCATATGTGGGTAATAAAGAAGCCCGAAGAGGGCAAGTGACTGAACAAGAGTGGTGCCAACTTCTCTTGACTTGATGCTCTAGCCATTCCACCTCTTGTTGGATACTTTGTGCAGAGTGTAGCTGGCAAGAGAGAAATGAGATTAGAATTTGCATGGCTGCAGTTTGCCAGGTAGCAGTTACTGTACATGCAGGGTAAGGGAAGAAGACAAAGCCTGAGATTGAGCCACCATTTCTCCTTGCTGGTTGGACTTTGCCATGCTTCTTCATCCTCGCTTCACAAAGATAGTAGAGCACTTGTGGCCCTGAAATACCGAGGTGAGTCTCTTAACTATATTTCTTTATACATATGTATGAGAAATATTAACTTAGGTCTACCAATATTTCCTAATGTTTCTATTTTAATAAGGCTTTTGGGAAAGTTCACTATTGCTGATGACTTGCTTCCATGCACACATGCAGCATTCATGTATGTGTTCCTCTAATGCTAATACTGGCTTATGCCTTGATGAAATGAGCAAAGAGATTTGCTCACATATTTATTTTCTTTCTTTTGTCGATTGTTACTCAAACTAAGRCTATCATCCCTACTTCCTGTAGCAGTATCTAGTTTTTACAGTCTTCTAGTCCCTCTTCTGTAAACCCTTTTTAGGTAATTTTTACCTGCGCTAGACTATTTTCTTTTTTTAAGATTTATTTATTTATTATAAGTGAGTACACTGTAGCTGTCTTCAGACACTCCAGAAGAGGGTGTCAGATCTCATTACAGATGGTTGTGAGCCACCATGTGGTTGCTGAGATTTGAACTCAGGACCTTCAGAAAAGCAGTCAGTGCTCTTAACCACTGAGCCGTCTTACCAGCCCTGACTTATTCTTAAGAACAYGCGATGGCACAAAGGTGACCATTAACTTCCAGCTTGCACTTTCTGTTCTTAATTCTTGTGAAGAGGTCCTATAGGCCTTGAGGATTGGCCATTCAGAATTGTCCAAGCCTCAGTTTACCTGCTGTTACTTGTGCAGTGGAAGTTACGGACTTCTGAACAGGAGATTAAAAGCACCAACTAATGGAAAACATATTTGCCCATCTCAGGCAGTGGGCTTTTTACTCTTTTTGTTTTGTTTTGTTTTGTTTTACATTTACTTTATTTAGTTGCATCAAAAACATGTATGCTAAGCAAACATAAGCTTGCCGTGCCCACATCTGTGTAATTTCTTCTACACCTTTAGGTTCCATACTACATCAAGCACCATCTCTGAAGAACTGCTCATAACAAGTCAAGGAACTTCAACTAAGTAACTTGAATGATCCAATTATGTTGTTGGGGAAACTTCATTCTTATAAGCCTGTGCCTTTTGTAAGATGCTGCTGATCTACCCCAGGTCCTTGCTCAGTAGGCAAGCCTCCCACTGAGCTACATTCCCAGCCCTGTGAGCACTTTCTTAAAACAGCATCTTATTCTCTGGTGCATACAGAATGACTCAAGTGTTNCATTTTATTTTGTATAAGGTACATCCTCTGCACAGTGAACAAATATATTACAAATCTGTGGTTTAAAAAAGTATTGCCATTTCATAGTCTCTCACACTATTGTACAATAACTGTGTTTTCTTTGTCTGACTTGTATCCATATTAATTTACTGGATTGAAATTTTCATTTTAAAAAATAACTGAGCAGATCTTTCCAAATCGTCTCTAGAATGCACAGCGCACATGTTGAGGCTGCCCGCAAACCTGTTTGTGATTGTTAGAAGTTCCTAACAGTTGCTCTGCATGATTGAAATGTCCTAGTGCTAACTCTTAGCTATGTGAAGGCTGCTGCTGTCACCGGACTTAATCACATCTTTGCCCTTTCCTTTCTCTGTATTGCCTGACTGAACTGTGTTACTTGGAATGTTATAGAGTGCTACACTTGGAGAGTTGTTAGAGCTCTGCTCCCACTCTGTGTCTCACTTCTTTCATATGTGGGTAATAAAGAAGCCCGAAGAGGGCAAGTGACTGAACAAGAGTGGTGCCAACTTCTCTTGACTTGATGCTCTAGCCATTCCACCTCTTGTTGGATACTTTGTGCAGAGTGTAGCTGGCAAGAGAGAAATGAGATTAGAATTTGCATGGCTGCAGTTTGCCAGGTAGCAGTTACTGTACATGCAGGGTAAGGGAAGAAGACAAAGCCTGAGATTGAGCCACCATTTCTCCTTGCTGGTTGGACTTTGCCATGCTTCTTCATCCTCGCTTCACAAAGATAGTAGAGCACTTGTGGCCCTGAAATACCGAGGTGAGTCTCTTAACTATATTTCTTTATACATATGTATGAGAAATATTAACTTAGGTCTACCAATATTTCCTAATGTTTCTATTTTAATAAGGCTTTTGGGAAAGTTCACTATTGCTGATGACTTGCTTCCATGCACACATGCAGCATTCATGTATGTGTTCCTCTAATGCTAATACTGGCTTATGCCTTGATGAAATGAGCAAAGAGATTTGCTCACATATTTATTTTCTTTCTTTTGTCGATTGTTACTCAAACTAAGRCTATCATCCCTACTTCCTGTAGCAGTATCTAGTTTTTACAGTCTTCTAGTCCCTCTTCTGTAAACCCTTTTTAGGTAATTTTTACCTGCGCTAGACTATTTTCTTTTTTTAAGATTTATTTATTTATTATAAGTGAGTACACTGTAGCTGTCTTCAGACACTCCAGAAGAGGGTGTCAGATCTCATTACAGATGGTTGTGAGCCACCATGTGGTTGCTGAGATTTGAACTCAGGACCTTCAGAAAAGCAGTCAGTGCTCTTAACCACTGAGCCGTCTTACCAGCCCTGACTTATTCTTAAGAACAYGCGATGGCACAAAGGTGACCATTAACTTCCAGCTTGCACTTTCTGTTCTTAATTCTTGTGAAGAGGTCCTATAGGCCTTGAGGATTGGCCATTCAGAATTGTCCAAGCCTCAGTTTACCTGCTGTTACTTGTGCAGTGGAAGTTACGGACTTCTGAACAGGAGATTAAAAGCACCAACTAATGGAAAACATATTTGCCCATCTCAGGCAGTGGGCTTTTTACTCTTTTTGTTTTGTTTTGTTTTGTTTTACATTTACTTTATTTAGTTGCATCAAAAACATGTATGCTAAGCAAACATAAGCTTGCCGTGCCCACATCTGTGTAATTTCTTCTACACCTTTAGGTTCCATACTACATCAAGCACCATCTCTGAAGAACTGCTCATAACAAGTCAAGGAACTTCAACTAAGTAACTTGAATGATCCAATTATGTTGTTGGGGAAACTTCATTCTTATAAGCCTGTGCCTTTTGTAAGATGCTGCTGATCTACCCCAGGTCCTTGCTCAGTAGGCAAGCCTCCCACTGAGCTACATTCCCAGCCCTGTGAGCACTTTCTTAAAACAGCATCTTATTCTCTGGTGCATACAGAATGACTCAAGTGTTRGGTGAACCAGTGCAATGCAGTCAGGCCAGGACTGGCATTCGTTATTCTTGAACTTTGACTTGGCAAAATTTGGTAAGGCTGGCATAGAAATCATTCTASAGTGAATGAAACTGCTGCTTCATTTTGAAACAATTACTTTTTCCCCCTTTCTGTTTTGCCTACTATCACTGATTGGGCAGAAGAAAGTGAACCTGTCTTCATTAAAAAAATTAGGCTATATTTTAAACTCTGATTGTGGCTATTATAATTTGATGGGCCATACCTATATGAACACAGACTGCAGTTAATATTAGAACAGTTCATGCCCACATACCAATTCCCTTAGATACTGAAACAGATGTCAAGGATAACAACAATCAACAGCACATATACATTTCAGGCACTTTAAAGTGCCCCCTTCCTTCCCCAATTTCCTTTTCTTCCTAGGAAGGTTTGCGAAACCCAAGCTACATGCTTCTTAAGTGTTGTTTCAGAATATTAAATATCTTTTAGCTGATAGTGACGAATAGTGGTATCTTTAATGTTCTAAAAATCATACCCAGGACATTTAGGGCTGAAGGTTGATGGGATTTGCCTTTATAATCAGACTTTCTTTATATATGTATGTGAGTACACTGTAGCTGTCTTCAGACACTCCTGAAGAGGACATCAGATCTCATTTTGGATGGTTGTGAACCACCATGTGGTTCCTGGGATTTGAACTCAGGACCTTCAGAAGAGCTGTCAGTGCTCTTAACTGCTGAGCTATCTCTCCAGCTCAGTGATCAGACTTTCTTGAACAGTTACCCCAATCCCATGTGGAAGTGTTTCTTTCAATCCAGGTGAAGGAACTAATAACACACAGCTCAAGGCAATCTGTACTGATATTTCAAGTCATGGATTGTCTTCTTTCAGAGTCAGAAAATAGTCAGCAGAGCACACTAAGAGAGAAGCTTATCCCTCTTACTGCTTGTCCTGGGAGGGCCCATGAGCAGGGCTCTGTTTTACTGGGAGGAGGTCATAGTGACCAGGAATATGGCTGTTCTTAGGTAGGTCGTATGGATTCTGGATATAGCTGGAGTTATGACCTCGGCCTTCTTGGACCACACTGACTGTGGGCTCTAAGAAATATAGTGAAAAATGAGTTCAGAGAATAGATTAGCGTTGTTGCCATGGTGGGAGGGAAGAAAGTTCTATTCAACTTGTTGGGGAGAACTACGGGTGTATGTATACATCTGACAAATACAGGAGGATTGGGATAGAGGCTTGCTCAAGAGGGAAAACCTAAGAGAGTGTACTGTCAGAATCCCAGTCTCTGCTCAGCAACAAAAGAGTTTCAAGACATCCTGGAGGTGTGGGTCTTATGGTGCATCTAGAATTGTAACTGAAACTGGGGGAGGGGTAAAAAGTGATTTAGGAACTTGTAAAGCCATTCTGATTGTTTTCATTTTCCACCTTGGATTTGTATTAACAATAGTTGAAGTGTTGTATACTGGTTCTCCACCCTCATTGTTTCTACTACTTATCAGTTGTGATTTGTAAGCAGGGTGGCACAAGATTTTGGTTTCCTGCATTAGAGGGGAAGGGCAGTCCTGGGACAGAGTTTCTCCTCAGGTTCCTTCAAATGCAACCAAACAGAAGGGTGTGTTATAGAGTGAGTGGAGGAGGGCCTGTTTTCACTTGATGCTGCACTGTTGCCCTGGTTTTGCTAAGTTATGTGAGACACCTACCAACTTCATATATATTTTTATTAGATGTCGACAAGGATGGCACATCTGTGTACGGAGACCCCATGTGCACAGGTGACTTCATTTCTACATAACTGCTTTCTGGAAGCTTGCAGGTGAGGATGGGTGGGTCCTTAATTGTGGCGTAAGGGTTTTCACTGCTGTTCAAGGAACAAGTGCTAGAACTGCACACAGACTCTTTCATGTAATCTGCAAGGCAAGAGAGATTTCTTAGGACAAGCAAGGACATAGGATTCATTTAAATACCAGAAACAGACATCAGTCAACGTTGTGTGCTTTCAGGATCCTGGGGCTGAAAAAGATGGTCATACTAAAAGATTAAATCTCATTAAATGTCTTAAGGCATGCTTTTTCAGGCATTCTTTTTTCACAAAAACATGGTTTTGGAGGACAAGAAAAATGGTGGGTTATTGTCATTAGATAGTAGCTCAAGGTATTCTCAGTGTATTTTTACATGCATCACTTAGTTTATACAAATGCTCTCTGGCCTCTTATGGGGTGGAAGCTCAGATTCAGTAACTTGTCTATGGTTATAAGCTATTTAATAGCACTGCAGAGCCAAGACGTAAATCTATGCTCTGGGACATTTTTGCTCCATATTTTCTGTGATATCTTTCTTCTAAGTTCTAATGACTAGAAGCTTTGATTCAGAAGCAGCAGTGTATGTCTTTTAGTGTGGATGTCAACTGCTTAGCAGCCTTAAGCAAATAGCAGCATCCCTGTCTTCCAGGAGCTCATGTTTAGAGTGGGCTAACTGAAGAATAACAGCTATGCAAAGCCCCCAGTCTCAAGTTGGCTTTTGAAAGGTAGCTTTGTCTCAGCTCAAAGTGCCATCTAGGCTCTTCTCACCAGTCCGTGGGAATGTTTGAGTCATGCTTGTCTCTGTCATTAGAGCTCAGTTGCTCAAGGGTTCAGAGTAATGTCAACATGAGATGAAGTGACAGAAGCTCTATTGGGGGAAGAAGGTCCCTTAGTGATTTGGAGTCACAGAAGAACGGACTCCCTCCTTCAATTGCTACTTGAGGGTGATGAGCTGTCCTCACATTCTAGGACTTGCTTGGAAAAAAAAATACATTAATCTGACAGTTGTGATCCTTGACTATGAGGCACTAGCAGACAAGGTGTCTGGAAATAACCTGAGAGGCTGGAGCTTGACAGTCAAGTGTGACCTAAGAGGCCTCTCACCTCTGTCTGTGAAAGTCAGTTGGTGAAATTCTTAGGGAATCTTCTAGACAACCACCACAGTTTACACTTCAGGCTGTTGTTACTAAGCTCCCTGACCCAGCTTGTAAATTTACTGAAAATGTTAGAGTGAAAGTCATGTGACTCAAGGGGACCTGGCTGTATAATTGGCTGAAGTAACCATGATGTGTGCCACCCCGAGTGTCTGTTCTACAGCAGGTCCAGTGAGGAGCAGTTATTCTGAAAGTAGGTAGCTCTTGTTTGAGCAGGCATCAGTTTCTTAGTTTTGTGTAGACGTGCATTCAGTTGTTTCCTTCAGGCTCAGAAGGCTGTAACAGAGCAGTAACTTTTCCCTTTCCTCCGGTCTCAATGCTTATGAAAAAATTGAAACTTAGAGTGGGGAAGTAAACTCCTCAGGGTCCCATTGCCTCTCAGTAGCAAAGCCCTTGTCATCCCAGTTGAGCTAGCAAGTTGGAAGAGAGATTGGCTTCAGTCTGGTTGATATAAGGCTGGTCTTTGTAGCATCTGACTTGGGAAAAATCATTCTTGCTAGATAACATGCAATCTCAACCAGTTCTAGCTAGGACTGAAGGGTAGGTAAATATGTTCTACCTTTGCTGGTGGAAGCTTGCCCACAGAGAAAAAGGAGGCCTCGGTCCTGCATTGTGACTGGCCTCAAGCCATCTATCTTAGTTTGTTTCTCATTTCTTCCTTAGTACAGGGGAGTAATACAAGCTTGGGAACCTCCCAGTCAGTCCCCCAATATGGTTGATCTAAACTCTTCAGGCAGTGAGCGAGGGCTCAGGGCTTGTGGAGTTGAGGGATAGCTTATCTTGCGTAGCACTGGAATGAGTGACCTTCTTTCCAGTTGGGTTATTTGACACTTAGGTGCTGGGCGTGATTTGGGAGGCAAAGGCTACCAAATATCTTAAAGGCCAGCTGGGATCACAGCCAGGCTAGCCAGGGCTTTATAGTGAGACCTTGTCTTGAACCAAACAGAAAGAAACTTTGTTGTGGGTGGGTGGAGTTGCTGGGTAGRACAGGACTGCTATTACTGTTTAGAAATGAGGAAACCAAAGTTCAGTTTGTTAGTCTAATGCTTAGTGCTTAGGACTCAACCACTATCTTATCTGACAATCAAGATTTTCCCCCCTGCTTCAGTTTATCCTTCTTAGGATACCAAGGCCTGCTGAGAGGAAAGGCTAAGCTTCAGGCTTACTGACTGACTGACAGAGTAGTGGGAAAGCCTTAGAGCCTCACCCAGCAGTATTTCCACTGGAAAGTGAAACAGTGGGATTCTCTCAATAGTTGAATAACTTTTGAATGTTAGCCTTTATCCATTTCAGTGTATTCCTTTTCCTGAGCTAAGTTGGAGCTGGGGTAGGGCACCAGACTCGTGGCCAAGGGTCTTCTCAAGGTTTGCAGGCCAAGAGAGGATGGGAAAATCCGTGGAGAGTGGTAGTTGCAAAGGGTGCTGGATTATCCGCATCTTTCCTGAGAACTGGAGGAGATGGGTAAGGCAAGCTGGAAAACTCAGGTTCAGGAAGCCAAGCTTTTCTCTTGTTGAGTCATCCACCTGCCTGCTGAGAGCTGGGTGTGGGGAAGAATAACCAGCTGGGCTAGAGTACTTCCTCATCCTTTCACAGACACGCCCACTCCACTGCCTTCCTGTCAGGGCACTGCACAAAGAAAGGGGAAGCCTGCAGTCCTCCAAGTGCCCCTGCATTTACTCTCCTTGTTTCCTCCTCTGGAGCATATGTAGTCATGCRTATTATCACAGTCAGAATGGGTTTTGAAATGAACATCTTTAATGCTTGAGGAAGCACAAGACCAGAGAGGAAATGACTTCCCAAAGTTGCTCTATGAATGATCTGAACCTGCTGAAGCTTGCTCTCAGTTTAAGCCCTAATTTATTCAAATGTGTGTGGAAACCCAGGCGTTAAGTATCTGTTGCTCACCTCTGAGCTACTGCTATCACTAGGAGGCCTGCTGCTTCTGTTTTTGGGGTTAAGTTCTCATTCTTCACTTCAGTGAGAGAGGATATGGGGAGGGATGGGACAGTGGATCTGAAGTCCAGAGAATACTGGCCAGCCACAAAAGGAGTTTTCAGGATGTTAGTGGCTTCTAAATGTCTGAGAACCCAAAATTACTTGGAGAGGCATGGAGTTGAGTTGGCAAGGGAACACAGGCTGGGGATGACAGTTCATTCAACTCAAGAATCCCCAGCAGAAGGTGGAGGAGAGAAGTGGATTTTTTTTTCTGTCACACTTTGAAAGCATGACAGACAAGGAATTGGACACTAGACAGTTTATTGTACAGCCATATTGCTGAAGGGGAAGGGAGGACAGGTGCTTAGCTGTGTCAGCAGACTCCTTCAACCTCCCAGGGTGACAGAGTTCCCAGTTACAGAGAAAAAAGTGGATGCTACCTGAATTAGGGCTTTTAAAACATCAGAGTTGTAAGGGGCCTTAGAGGTAATGCTATTACAACTGTGCTTTTTAAAGAGAAGAAGCCAAGAACCACAGATACTGCTGTGTCTAGTGAGCACCATACAGTTGAATTAGAATGAATGAGAACCCAGTCTTCTCATTCACTGTGCACCCCTTCACCTGCCCCCAGTTTGGAAACCATCCGGGCTCTTTAATTAGTCCTGCTGAGTTTGGCCTTGCCCTTGTTGCTTTAGGAAATAGTTTAAATTGGCGACATGAAATAGCTGATCCAGATGTTTGGGGATTTAGCCACCAGGTATGTTTGTTCCATGTGTTTTATAAGCTTTTCTGTAAATTTCTACACTAGTATTTCACTTGCCTCTCTTTGAACTCTTACTGTGTCATGTTGGCTCCCAACACTTGATGGTACATTTGCCTACACAGTTCTCTCTAATTTAAAAGCTGATTAGAGGCAGTGACGAATCTGGCTGCTTGCCTATTAGAGCCTCCCATGCACTCAGATGATCCCATAAGATGGGAATGCAATGATGAAGGCAGAGACCGGCTTTCATTGGCTTTGCTTTACATTTATGGTTTAGAGTTTAAAAGTAGTTACCCGAAACACCATGCACTGGATGACAAGGTGTATGGGGAGGTGTGCTTGTATGCTAACTTCACAGGATGACGAGGGGTTCTTGTATGCTAATCTCAGGGCCTGTCTGAGCTATTCTCCATTGAGTCATACTTCTTCACAAAGCCTCAAAGGCCCTGGAAGAACTGTCTAGTCCCCATTTCACACTGAGAAAGAAACTGAGGCTTTGGGTCACAGTGACTAAGTGGTATAATTGCTCTTCTATTAGCAACCTCACATACTGAACTGGTGTTTGCCTCCATTTGGATGGTTTAAGGCAGAATCCTCAGAAACTTGCCATAATAAAGCTCCCAGGGGATTACTGTCTGTGGACTGGCTGGGAGTTTGGGAATGGCCTCCCTCCTCAGACAGGTCTCCTGGGGTTTGCATCTCCTAAAGCAAGCTGATGGTCACTCAGCCTTGATGTTCTCTTGCTTGTAGAAAACAATGCCAACTGGATCTTGCTCATCCCACTTCTGATAGCCATTTCCCCAAGAGTTGTATTCAAGTTGCTCTCCTTGGGTAGGAGATGGCCATGCTAGGTCTGAAAGATCAGAACAGAAACCTGGGAGAGTTTAGACAAATGGTAGTTGGGTAATAAAATGCATAAAAGATATCCTGAGGTACTCCTTGCAATTGCAGAGTACAGGGCCCCTCCGTATACTGCAGTAGAATCTGCTGTGGGTGTAAAGACCTGTAGTTTGAACACACTTGCCAGATGATTGTGGTGTAGAGCTAGATTTAGAATATCAGTTGGGATCTTTGCAGACTGTTTTTTTACTGCTCTTTCAGTTCGACTGAGACTTTGAGACATTTCCCAGAGACATCACATTGGTACCACTTTTATAATATACAAAAGCACTTCCCATCCGACTTTATTGGATACCCAAGATAACCTTGTTAGATAATAAGACAGGCATGAGTCAACAGGCATAATTATCCCAACCTTGCAGATGAAGAAACAACCTTAGGAAGCACGGGGTTAATAAGTGACAGAGTTCCAAAGCTCCTTGCCTAGCTTACATGTCCCAGCATTTAAACCTAGGACCTAATCCAGGGACTGGACTTGATCTTTGTTTTTTGGCTTCACCTGTAGACTTCCTAGAGGGATGGTCCTCCTTGTATGTAGTTCCTCTGGCGTAGATATCTGTCTTGGCTTCCCTGCTCTTGGGCGCAGAGATCTCTTGAGGGKGAGGGCCATACARTATTAACACTGGGTATCATTTGCATTCCTTGTGCCCCAGAAAGCCAGCAGGTGCAGGGTGGTGCTCCTTGCCAGTGCAATGACAGGAAGGCCTCTGGGGCAGGTAGAGTGACTTTATTTCAGATTTATAATCAATTTAACTATACTAATTGGTTGGATAATGACGATCTACATTTCTGAAGACATTTAGTTGGCATCTATAACAAACCCACAAGCGTTTGCTAAGCTGGTGCAACTGCAGTGGAAAGATGAATTCATTATTAGTAGTATTGTTCCTCCTGGGCAGAGCCGCCCAGTGGCTCTGGGTCCTGTGATCTTTTTAGCTTTTGTTTTGTTAAGGGATTTGCAGTTTCTCTCAAGCAGAATTCCTTGCCATTTCAGGTCTGTAATTCCTTGCTAAGCCCTGTGTAACAGGACATCAGGATTAGATACTCTACCTTTGAAGCCTTTGTCCATAATGTATGTGTTCTGACGTCTGTCCATTCCGCAAGTACCTGCATAAACACAGAAGGAAAGAAATACAGGGTGAGGTTCCCTAGAGTCGGTGTCTCCTCCTCCCTGTGCAGTTTTCCTCTTTTACCAAGAAAATAGTTGTTTGCTTCTAGCAGAGTATTCTAGATTCAATCTATTCTAAATAATTCTGGACACAGAGGGATTCTTAAAAGGCCCATCACATTAAGGTGCGCTCCAGCGCCCTCTTTTCTCTGGCTTTCCTCTTAACCTGCTCCTCGAGGGATGCCATCTGTGATCTTTGTAAGTAGAATGCCAGGCTCCGGAGGCACAGGGAAATGAAGCCAGGCTAGTGCTTAGCTGGAGGGAAAGAGCAGAGAGTTCTGATTCTTTCTCTTGGCTTTGGAGACAAGTTTTCTCACTTGTTAGCTCTGATCCTGCCTTTCCTGGATCTGGGGGTGCCAGAGAGAAGTAACATATAGGTGGGGTACTTGATGAGTATCTTTCCAGGAAGAACCAGTTCTTCCTGGCCACAGCTAGTTTGCTTAGTTACTCATTTTGAAGGGGGTGGAGGAGGAGAGCTTTGCTCTGAAAATGCTGCAAGCACTTTTCAGCCCTAAGGAATTATTTCATTTTGCTGTTAGTTAACTTTTTCCTGGGTTCCCAGAATGCATGGTCCTTAGCCCTAGCCAGAAGCAGGACATAAACTTGAGTTGATTGTCACAAGTGCTCCTAGGGGTGGGAGTGAGTCTGGCCGTTCCATGTTTGGACAAATGTTTAAACTCCAAGTTAACCCCTTCACTCTCTTGGGGTTTTTTTCTAAAGATATATATGTTGTCTATGTACATATAAGTACAGGTGCCCACGGATGCCAGAGGTGTTGGATCCTGTGGAGTTTCAGGTGATTGTGAACTGTCTGATATGGCTGCTGGAAACCAAAAGCAGTATGGATTCTTAACAAGACACACCCAGGTCTTTAACTGAAAACAGTCCCAAAATATATTGATTCCACCTAACTTGCCCACATTTCTTACACTGAAGACAAACCCACTGATACTTGGGTTCTTCCTCTATATAGACAGACTTCCCATGTTGAAATTGCAGGAGTTCATATTTCTCTTGGCTTACATGCCTTCCTGAGAGATAAAACAAAACTGAGCCATTCTAAAAGGCCTGTAGGAACCCATACCCTTCAAAAACATGCAGCAAGCCATGTTGACCTGGATTTATCACTCAGTAATAAGTCATTGAAGAAAGGAGGGTACGTATAATGTTAGCCACCACCACCCCTTCTTTATAAAACAAGAAACAGAGGTATTCTCTCCTAGTGGCCACAGCCTAGCTGGCTGGGGGCTAACAAATGACAGTATGACGCTCTGGCTACAGTGGTTGAAGGTCTGTGGGACGGGGACCTCAAGGTGGAGCAAAGGTAGGATTAAAGTCCAAAGGGTGTCGAATGCTTAGACATAGTTGAGGAGCACACACCATCGGGGTCCTTGCAGCCATGCCTACTCAACAAGACAGTGCTGAACCTTCATGCTTTCTGAACCAGAGACCTGTGGAGGGTGACTCAGTTTCACTGGAGCACAAGTCAGCTAGAGCCTAAACTCAAACCCAGAGGAGCTGTCTAGCACACAGAGGCCTTTTCCCACAGTGCCTGCCCTAGAAAAGCTGCTTTGTAGAGAGACCACATTCTCTGTCCATCCATTATATTTCTTTGACACTCATTTCTGTTACTGATGCACATTTCCCCTTTCGGGACTTAGTTGTCAAATGTCTTTTGACAAGTCTCTCGGGTTCTGGGAAAGATGTTGCCTATCTTTTCCTGGTCTCTGCTTGACAATCCATTTTCTAAGAAGGTATAGTTTGGGCCACTGTTAGGTCTTGAGCCTTTCTGGAAATTATTGAGCTTTTTGTCCAGAGAGCCAACCTTCTGTTATCAACACCATGATTGGGCTGCATATTGCAGGATGGAGGGAATATAGGAGGGCTGTGTCCCCTCCACAAGCAACCCCAATTTGTCTACCTCAGCTAGCATGGTGGGGTAAAAAGGGTAGTGGGAAAGGCTAGGATAGACTGCCACCTTTGGGTAGGGCCTAGGGCTGTAGACTAGTCATGGGAAGGCTCCATAGGAACAGGGGTGGGGTGCGGAGCAGTCTGCTCTCAGGGTGGAAGGAAGGGCTGGGGCTCTGACCTGGTGAGTGTGGCTCAGCATGGCGACTGAGGTGTCTAAGTTCAATGTAGAAGTCCTCGGGCGGGTACCTGGCCTCCAGGGCACTGATCTGGAAATGGGAGTCTAGTGAAGGAATGACAGGGAGGAGCCATTATTCCCAAGGCCTGGAGGGCAGGAGAAGGGGGTGGGAAGCAAAGGACGGGGCGAGGGGTAGGCCAGAAGGAATCAAGGTCTTCATGTAACATCCAGAGGGGCTGGGGGCATCTGTTGTTTTCTTCCTCCCTTCCCATTCCATTCCATCCTCTACTAGGGCAGAAGGAAGAARCCCTTGAAAACTGCCAGGTAGAGGATCCTTTTTCATGGCAAATAAAATTTCTGCTTCCACCTGGGGATCTCTATATCCCATCCCTAAACTGGGCCATAACCATGTTCTCCCTGTACATTTAACCGCAGGGGAAGCCATGCTTAGGACTCAACTCGATTTGAGATGGGGCAGCTCCCTTCAGTAAAGAGATCAGGGTGGGACTGGTGGGGAAGATGACTCAAACCACTACTGACCTAACACGTTCACATAGCTGTAGGGGGTCCAGCCTGCTGTGTCTCTGTCAAGGGACTTGTTACTGAGCTGTTTGGAGAGGAGACCCAGTTAATACCTCATGTCTTTGCTGCCCTTCCCCAAGCTGGTGCTTGGCCCAGCCTTAGTGAACCCATCCCTGAGATGCTCCTGAGCTCCTAGGCCCTGGATGACCAGATGCTCTATTATATAACAAGCTATCATGCTGTAGTTGAGACCAGTGAGAACAGAATGTGGCCCAAACCAACTTCTCAGGTGCCTGTGGCATACATGGGTAGAAACAGGCATTTGGAGCTATCCTGCAGGAAAGGAGGTTCTGTCAGTTCCCATGTGTAACACGGCGTCTCCAGCACAGAGATATAGTTGCCTGGAGTGCTTGCCCCCTGGGTCATATATGAGAGTTTCTTTCATGTGACGAATGATGCAACACCCTCCCTCCATTCTCTCTTAGCTGCCCTTTATGTGAGACATGGAACCACGCTCAACAACCCACAGGAGCCAGAGGCAAAGCTGGCTCTTGAATTCAGATCTTAGCTGCCTTGTCCCCTCCATGGCATCATGCCTACCTTTTACGCAAATGATCTGCCAGGAGGGGTTCTTGTCTACATAGGGCCAATCTCCCGCCCCTGTGAGGCGAGCCCAACCAGGGGATCACCATTTGGCCTACTCTGCAATAACTTCAGTCCTCTACTGAAAGAATGGCTGACTCTTAAGACAAATAATGGCATGACCTGAAACTTTTGACTCATCCCTGGCTGGTGCCTCTAGCCTGTTGCAGCTTTGATAATATGGCTGTAGTTATTCAAGGTCTGCCTCTTGGGCAATTAAATTATCTACTCTCAGTTCCTCAAACTTAAAGCCATACTGAGCCCGGAAACAGTCTTGAAAGAAGATGGCAGGCAGAGTGGCCAAAGCTATTGGGCCTCTAGGTACCCTGCATGCAACCTGCCTGTTTGATAGACAAGCAGCCCCAGATCTGTGGGCTGGTGGTCAGTCTTCAGGGAACAAATGGGGAGCATTCTTAGCTGCAAGGAAGAGGCCTAAATTATGAAAGCTATGCTCCTGGGCCAGGAGAGATGGTATAGGAAGCCAGCTATCTTGGGATTGTCACTAGCTAAATATTCCCACCATTCTGAGTATGTGTGTGGCACACGCTTAGGTGGATGTTAGGAAGTGTGTATAGCAAGAACCCCTCACAAACCTTATCTTTGGTGGGCTGTTGATGCCTGTCTCTCAATTCTGCCTCTTACTGGTCCATCAAGGGATGTACCACATGCTATCTGCACACCTATATGCTAATACATCTCTTTCTAAGGTTTGAAATATTTGTGACTAAGGACATCTACTTAGTCTATGACCCAGTGCTGTGCTCGGAGCTGTCGGTGAGGACACTGGTTCACCTCCACTCCCCCTTTCAACAAGAACACTGCAGTGTTTGAGTTCACACCAGATGTGTGTATTTGATGAAATTTACACCCAAGTTTAAGAGGCATCAAGTGATGAATTAAGTAATGAGTTACAGTCTATGGCTTTAATACATTGCAGTAATCCTTGGTGAGTATATGTATATATTGGCATATGGTATACAAAGGTGTGGGATAGGTAGCTACATGTGATATTACTATGCTCTGGTAGGTACTAGTTAACTACACCTGAGGTACAGGTATGTTCCAATGAGTGGGCAATATGGTGTAGTTTCCTGATTCTCCATTACATGATTCAAAGGGTTCTCATGTCCCATGAGTCTTAGGACTGCTCTTCATGCAGAATTCCCACACAGCCTTTATGTGGAGGTGCAGTTCCTTCCTGGGCAGAGAGGAATGCTAAGTGGAGAGAATAGTGGGTGAGGACTGGGGGGCCAGGGGGCCAGTACCTTGGTGGGGCTGTTCCTGTCCAGAGAGCTGGCCTGGCTGGTGGCAGGCCCCCCACACGCCAGTGTGTGGTAGCTGGCATTGGAAAAGCACTGGGCGTGGCTGCTACTTTGAGACAAATCTGGGAAGAGAACAAGGAGCCATAGTCCATCACATACCTGCCTTGGTTGAGATACCACCATACTGATGCTGGAGTTGTGCAATTTTGAGTATCCCCAGCAAAGAGGCAGCTAATCTCCCACATCCTTCAAACTGTGTGGCATCCACTAGCCCTACAGCAAGCAGGAGAGAGCCTGCCAGCATTTGTTCTTACTAATGCCCACCCTCTTAACAGCTCACACACAAGGCTTGCTGGTATAGGGTGGCATGGTCACCTGAAAACCGCCGAATGCAGGCTCTAATGGCTTTATGTCTTCGAGTTGCTATTTTGGGTGGATTGACTTTCTCTTGATTTTCCTTATGTTCAGACCCTAGTAATAAGTAGAGAACTCCATTCTTGTTGACCCCAGCTCTTCTCAGGATTCTACAGGACTGGGGAAAATCCAGCCTTTCCTGCTCATTGTCATGAACTTCCAAAGTTCTATGAGCCTTTTCCTTCATCAGAGGATATTGCTATGACTGGCCCCAGAGTAGCTAGGAGATCTCTGAATGCATCAACTATACTAGGGCCAGCTCTTTCTCTCCTGTTCCGGCACAGAGCTATCACACAGAAGGCAGGAACAGCACATGTGGTCTGGGTACTCTGAAATTAAGCAAGCTATGAGCCATTGGAAAGGTACCACTCTCAACAGGGAAGACCTAACCAAAACCAGGGCAGTGTGGGAGCTTCTACTGCTAAATATGACGCACAAAGCTTTCTCTTCAAGGTACAAGTCCAGGGGAAAGTGAAGGATCTGGTGCAGTTCCATACACACCTCACTCAGACTACCACAGGATGTCCATTGGCATGTTTACCATACTTGGCACACAGGGCTCTGGCACATCTGCCAGAGGGAAACTTCCCAAACTTGTAGACCTCTCCTATGTAAGGCACCACCTTTGTCACTATGCTTCTTGGGCACTCCTTGGGGATGGCCTGAGACCCTCCCAGGAAAAGCAAAAGTGGATAGGGTACAGCTTACCAAGTGCCCTGGCTTCATATTGGGGAACCATTCTCTGGGTTGCTTAGCAAAGTTACTACTTGCTATGCATGTTCCTGTAGGCACAGCCATGTGAGGAGAATGGGAAGTAGAGAGTGGCCCACAGACCTAGCTGCTAGGAACTTGGGCTCCAGGAAACAACACCTCTTGGAATGCCACAGATTTCTCCCACCCCCATTGTCTCTATGGGGTAACCATCCCCAGGCCCAGCCACCCATCTGCAGATATAACCATCAATGTTGAACAAGAATGTGGATGTTCCTTTGAAGACCACATGCTTCTTGCCAGATTGTATGGGTGAAGAAGAGATGCTGGGGTGTAGCCTGACCTGAGAGAGAGTAGTCTGTGCTGGTCATCCTCATGGCTGGGGTGTAGGAGACACGGGGAGCCAGGTCACGACCTTTCTCTTTCTGCCGCCTCCGTCGCCAGGCAAACAGGCCCAGCAACACCACAACCAGGAACAACAGGAGGATGATGCCTGTGACAGCACCCACCGAGTGCCGCTCTGCTCCCAGAGCTGGACTGATCTTGGTGTAGGGATTCAGCTCATCCATCATGAGGGCAGCTGTGGGCAGAGGGAGGCCTGAGCCAGAGGTGGGTCTAATCCCAATGTTTTCATCCTGCCTTTCCCCTTCATCCCTGCCTCGTGCCTAATCCCAACACCCACAGTGCCTCTGTTTCTTCTAATGCCAGAAAGGGTTACAAGAAGAAAATGTGATTTAGGTGTGAAGCAAAATAAATGCTGAATATTCACTCAGGTCCACACATGAATTAAAGTTACTTGCTTTTATCATTGGCTGGCCTACAAAAAGGGAACTAATTATTTACCCTTTTTATGTGGTTGGAAAAAAATAAACTGAGTCACCAAGGTTAGGGAACTTGTCCTAGTTCACCCAACCAGTAATTCAGTCAGGAAAAACTGGCTTCAGCTACTCTTCCTGCTCTACCAGCTGTGTGACTTAGAAGGTTCATAGGAACAAAAACTCCAGCTTCCTCGGGGAGTCTTGAACACCAAATGATAGACTGGCTGGTAGCTCTGTGACTCCTATTACTGCCCTAAGACTCCTCTAAGTCCCTCTGTGACTGCCCTGGCGAGGGTCTGATCTCTAGCTGTGCAGCATCTAGACCTCCCTTTGGTTCTCGGCTGCTGGCTGAAGAAAGTGGGTTGTCACTTCTAGGACAGCAAATGTTGCATTTGCCTCAGCTGCATAGCTTCACATTGCAAAGTGTGTCCGATGTGGGTAATGAGAGCCTGTTTTCTGTTCCCATCTTCTAGAACCAACAATAGCCTCCCACGTCTGCAAAACAAAGGAATTTCCCATGCACAAAGCCATCATTTTCAGGGTGCTCACATGTGCCAGGCACTGTGCTGAGACCTTTCTTGAATTGACTGGATTTGATCCCGCTCAGCTGTACCATGCAATGTCACCTAGGCATAGAGCTAGAGTCAAGTTGAGCCCTTTGGACAAAGGTTATTGTCTACTCAATTGAATGTGGAGTGAAAGACCCAGCAAAAGACATGACCTGCCCAGAGATACCTAGCAGGCAGTGGCAGAAGTCAAATTAGGCAAGTGTCCAGTTTAGCCTGATTGGTGTCCTTTCCCAGCACTAGCTTGTGGTTCATTCTTGCCTAGCTCATGGGGGAACTACCAGAGGGTATGCAGAGAAGCTATGAAGAGAGGCCCCCAACTATGAATAAAAGGTAATGTCATACAACCCAACTGGTCTGATTAAAACTCTCCTGAAGTCACCAATAATTGGGCCCTTTCCACCCTGTCCAGGCACCCTGCCACCTGTATGTTACCTTGGTCACACCTGATTCCTTTGAATCCTGGGCTGCAGTAACAGGTACCAGTGACGTGGTCACAAGTGGCATTGTTCATGCACTCACACAGCTGCTGACACCCATATCCAAAGGTTCCAGGGGCACATCCTGTATGCAGAGTGCAAGTAGACAGTGAGACAGCCACACTCTACCCCTCCCACTCAGGTGGGGAAGCTCATGGCAAGAGGCCATTCTGTCCCACCCACCCACCGTGAAGTCTATTGAACTAGATTGCCCATTGTGCATAAATAGCTGGGGATGGGTAGCGTCAGAACACACCTCTCTCTCCTGAACTCATTTAAAGAGCTGGGAAATTCAGCTCTCATCCGGCCCCTCTTTGCTCTGCTCATTACACCTCAGCCCTATCTAAAGTGGAGAGAGATCCTCACAGCATGAGTGTATAGGGTTAGTCTTCAGTCTTCCCCAGAAGTTGTCCTCAGAGTCTGGAGTACAGGATCCCAGTGCCTTGGGTGAGGGTTGGGTATGGGGAGGATGGGGTTGAAAGAAACAACTTTCCCAGGTTACTGCAGCTTACTCTGTTCACAGTGGCGCCCGGAGAAGCCTGTTCGACAGGTGCATTTCCCAGTGATGTGGTCACAGCTGGCTCCATTCTGACACTGGCATATGTGCCCACAGTCCTTCCCAAAAAATGCTGCAGGGCAACCTGCAACAAGACCATGGGTCACAGTTGGTGTGGGCTCAGGGAAACTGAAGAAATGTTGCTGGGACCAGGCTGGTCTGCTGCTTCCTGTGCAGCATGGGATAAAGGTTAGTGAGGCCCACAGAGACATCTGTGCCTACTGAAACTTGGGCTAAAGGGGAGAAGGGTAGGAACAAGGTTATCCATGCAACTAGGGCCTGAGCAGCAGACAAGCTCTGGTCTCTGCTGTGCAGCTGTGGGATTTCTTCCCCATGGTCCAAGGGTCTGATCTTGTTGATTGCTGGGATACCCTATAGCCTTGACTTTTCAGGACTTTGGATGATCCTGAGGCGTGGCCAGCCTCTTCCCTCCCTCTCTGCAAATCAGGGCTATTCGCAAAGTGGCCAGTAGGCTGCAGCATACGACTGGGAGTGGCTGGGAGGCAGGGCTTACGCTGCGTGCAGAAGAGTCCAGTCCAGCCAGGGGTGCAGTGGCAGGCCCCATCCTCGGCGCTGCAGCTCGCCCCGTTGTGGCAGCTGCATGTGTGGAAGCAGGCAGAGCCCCAGAACCCAGATGGGCAGGCTGTGGGGGGTGGGTGGGATGCAGAGGGGGAGGGCAGGACAAAGGAGCAGGAAGAAAGGAAGGGGAGGTGGGTACACATCAGAGCTAGAACACCTGGATGGACCCAGAGGGGCATCTCCTGGCCTCATCCCCTGGGATTGCTATGAGGGCCAGATTCTTTGCCTAGTCTACTCTTGGGTGACTTTAGGTAGCCCTACTCGAAGGGCTCCTGCACCTCCGTTCTTAGAGGGACTCACAGGGACAAGGGTGGAGTAACACCGAGAACACTGACTTCTCCATAGGTGGCAGGGACCTTCTTCTCTTTGAGTTCTTGTGCTGTTTGAGACTGGAGCCTGTGGCTTCCACCAAAATGGAATTCCTCCAGGTCCAGCCATTTAACTGGGACCTCCTTACARGTACTGACTATGTCTCACCCTCAGACAAAGGAGCTTCATAGGCTAAGGCTGGGTTGTGCCTTGGTATCAGACTGTAGCTCCATGTTCAGGCTTAGGTGCTCAGGACATCACTCAGGGAGCCATTCCACAGGTGCTCCCGTTCTTCCAAGGGTGGCTGTCCTAGCCTTGCCACTCACAAACTCGAGCATACCAGTCTTGTTCCCTCCTCCCCATCTGTATTCTGACTGCATCATCTACWGGCAGATGCTAATAGAGTATGAATTCTCAGGATTCTCAGCATTAATGGCACCGACAGTACTGATGCCTTTAATATCTGCAGTAACAGTATCCACGGTCAGTTCCAGTAACTCAAATTTGACATAGTGCTAAATGGGACTTTGAGGGTCAGGGAACAGTGACATGGCTCAGTGGGTAAAGGCACTTGCCACCCAAGCCTGTGGTGAGCCTGAGTTTGATCCCTGGGACCCACATAAAAGCAGAAGAGAAGTGGTGCTGCAGAGTTGCTGTCTCACCTCCCCATCCTTGCCGGGGCACTTATCATACACACAGAAACAATACAAAGAAATAAATGGGTCTCAGGCAGATGTTGTTGGCAGAGAGAGGGACACTTGCAGGGGCAGAAGCTTACCTTGTGAGCAGTCCTTGCCAATCCACCCAGGGAAGCACTGACAGGAGCCATCGATGGGGCTGCAGGTCCCATTGTTGGCACAGGAACAGAGCTGGGCACAGTCCTGCCCAAAGTGCCCTCCAGCACACACTGTGGGCACAGGGAAGCCTGGCACCGGACTTCCTTCCCAGGCTCTAAGAGCCACCACTCACACAGCCACCCTGACTTTCCTAGGTCACAGCCCTGACCACCCTGGGCGTGATGTGAGTGGGAACCTACACCTACAGTGGCAGTTGCCCTTCTCCATAACAGAGTGCGTGCTCCTCCTCCCACAGTGGCGCCCCAAGAGGCCCTGTTCTGATTCCTTTACAGGGACAGGCTGAGGCCCGTAGAGATGTCAGTTGTCTTGGGTCTCACAGGTAGGAAGTCCTGAGGAGGAGCTGGCATCTCTGGACTCTCGGCCAAGTGTTCCTAGACTCCCTCCCAGCCGTCTGCTTTCCCCTGGGTTATTCTTGACCTACCTAGACACATGGGCCACCACATACCCCCTTCTATGGACACTCCAGGCCTTTCTTCTCTGTGCTTTCCTATGGCTAATGCCATCTAAATTCCCATGACCCTTAAGTCCGGCTATGGATGTCCTGCCTATAAGACTCATCTTAAGTGTCACCTCCCTTGGAACAATAAGGTGAAGCAAGACTTAAGACCCTGACATCTTTGTCATCTCCTCTAGTGTTCTCCAGGAGCCTGCTTTTAGACCTTTTTGGTTTTCTCAGTATGTAGATAAAACAATGTGTATCATCTTTAAGCCACTTATTAGGGATTTTTATTAGGTTTTATCTGAACTTAGTCCTAGCTGTTCCATATATCTTCCATTTTCTGGGTAGCTATGTCCCAATCTGAGGCTTCAAGTAGCTTCTTCCTCAATCTCTCCTATTACGGAGACTTGACATCTGTTTCGGGCCAAGCCTGAGTCCTGCCCCTTCTGGTGTCCCCTACCATGCCTGGAGAGAGAGCAGGCACTCAAGCCACCAGGGCCAAACATCATCACCCTTTTCCCTGGTTCCCCTCCCCCAACACCCCTCCCCCACTTGTCTGGCTTAAGCTTTGCAAGGGCAGGAAATATGGTCTCATTTTCTATTGTATCTGACTGTCCAGTGAACATTGAGGATGTACGCCTTGGAAATCAAAACCTTCTAGAAGGCTCTATTACTACAGTCATCAGAGACCAGGAATATATTTAYTTAATATTTATTTAATGTGTCTGTGTGCAAGTATGTGCACATGTGAGCAGGTGCCTGTGGAAGAGAGGAAGACATCGGATCCCTTGGAAGTGCAGTTAGAGGCAGTTGTAAGCTGCCTGGCATGGGTCCTAGAAAGTGAACTCAGCAAGCCTTCTCACCCACTGAGAAGCCCTTGTGGGACAGGGAGTGATTTCTTAGAGGAAAACAACTTCCTTTTGTTCAGGTCTCAAGCCACAGATGCCATCCCCCTGTTCCTTCACTCTGCCCCCAAGGGCCAGCCCTTCCCCAGCCTGCCCAGTAGCTAGGATACACATGTAATCTACACCTCTGTGGACACAGCTAGTGGTTGGGACAGTTGACGAAGGCAGGTGGACCAACACCACCTGAAGCTTTGGGCTCGGGTCCTAGTTTTGTGATACATTCAGCAAACATACATGGCATTTACATGCACCAGGAACTGATCAAAATGTTTCACAAATACTAAGTTCACTTAATCTTGAGGATGCCTTCGTCATTGCCCCGTCACTGGATTCCCTTGGCACACAGGGAGAGGTTGTGCTGTCTGTTCCCAGTTACAGAACAAAGTCGTCCTCCTGTTTCCTAGCTGAGGACATTCAAACAAAGCCCTTCACTTGACACCCCACCCCTAGATATGCTTCCTCATCAAGACGGGACATGAGTCACCACAATGGCCTTGGTTAGTAGCCACAGGTAGGCCGGCTGATCTGGGCTCGGGGCTTCCCCTTTCCAGACCTCTTGTTTGCGACTCAGGCTCCACTTCCTAAACTGCACATTGCCCTGCCTCCTCCCTGCCGCGGGGAGACTTTATTCTGAGGGCCCAGTTCAAGCCCCGCCATGTCATCTTAAAAGGTGGCTTCCCTGCACCCTCTCTGTTGGCTGAGCCAATGGACTTTCCAGCTTGGTGGGAAGCACGGTGCTGGGGCCGTGACAGCAGCCTTCACCCCACAGCTGCTCTGCTCTCCCAGGCAGTCTTCTCTTTGAAGTCTTTCCCCACCCAAGGCAGGCAGATTCACCCACAGAGCTGCTAATGTGATCAGTCTAATGCATTAATTGTGCGACTTCTTAACTGAATCAAGAGCCAGGCATGGGAAGGGGAGGAGGGGGCTGGTGAAAAGAAAACATTGGGTTATATTTAATCTATGTTTAATGATTCTGGGGAAGCACTGTCCGTAATTTGTAACTCACTGGAAAGCCAGTCATTAGAAAGTGTCAGTTCAATTTTTTACAAGGTTTGAGACTTAACCAGGGCAGTTGCCATTAATAGCAAACTCCATTAGATCTATATGTGGAAAAGACTCATTAGGCCAGTGGGCAATAAATCAGACGACATGGGCTGTGAGGGCTCCTTCTTGGGCTCCATAGCTCCTAATTTAGACTGGGCCTGGCTCTATTGACGGCCAGGTCTCCTATGTTTAATAAATAAACCCCAGCCTGTCAGGTGGTGATTAAAGTATCCTAAGAGGACCGCAGGCAAATGAAACTGTCACATATGTTTCCCAGGGGCCCACATTTCTCATGACCTCAACTCATGGAGTCAAACGTCTACTCGGGCATATTAAAAATAGCCCAGCTCAGCTGGGATGATGTAGCAAAAGGATGGCTGCCCTGGAGGTAGTGAGCTCTTTATCAAGAGAGGTGTTTAAGCACAGGCCAGGTGGCTTTTGCCTTGGTGACTTTGAAGATGTCTTTAGCTCTAAGTTTTACTTTATTCTCAAATTCCTTCATTCTGACTGTGCTTTAATTTCTGCAAACTAGTATCCAAGCAARGCCACATTCTAAGCTGTCAAGTGATCCCTAGTCTCCCTTCCAGCAGATAGAATCTTGTTAAGTCGCCCAGGCTGGCCTGGAACATRTAATCCTCCTATCTTACCCTCCCAAGTTCCGGGATTACATAGGTATATACTACCATGGCTGGATCTGTTTTTTCATTGTTTTAGCTGAATTCCTTTCTGCCACTTGCTGGCTATGAGACCACAGATGTGATCTGTGACCTCGGGGAGCCTGTCCCTTCAGCAGCATAGTGATTTTTTTTTTCTTATTCTAACAGCATTAGAAGAGAATCCCTGGACCCTTACTTCTTTCTGTTCCTTTGTCCCTGCCCTGGCCGCCCCATTAGTTGTGGGTACCTTGGTTGCACAAGGCTCCAGAGAATCCTGGCAGGCACTCACAGACGCCACTGATGTGATGGCAGGGCCCCCTGCTGTGCACACAGAGGGGACAAGGCTGGGCACAGCCATGGCCGTAGAATCCTGGTGGGCAGACTGAGGGTGTCAGAGGGGAGAGAGTGGTCAGAAGCTTGTCGAAACAGCTGGCCTAGCCACCTCTCCCCCAGCCCAGTGAAGAAAGGCTCCTTGAAAATGAGGAAGTCTAGGGTCCCCACACCTGGAGGTCCATCCCTTTTGAAGAGAACTGTGGGCTGGCCCTGATTTTATTGAGAACCTAGACGTTGAACTTAGAGACAGAATAGCCAGTACAGGGGAGGAAGTTACAAAATGGAGTGGAAGGGCCTAACTCCCACAGGCCAGCCTCCCACAGGCCAGCCTCCCACAGGCCAGCACTACTGACTGGGAGGGGCTTGGTGAATGGGAAATCAGAAGTCCTTGGGTGGGGCCTAGCCTTACTTCTCTGACATAAGGGTCCTCGGAAGCCAGGGGCACACTCGCAGCTCCCATCCTCTGGGGAACAGGAGCCTCCGTTCTCACAGCTACAGGACACTGAACAGTTGGGGCCCCAGCGACCTGGAGGGCATGTGCTATCACAGCGGATGCCTGTGGACCAGACACAGAGGCAGGTCAGTGGGAAGGGATGAGGGCAGGGGGAAAATGGGAGGGAAATCCAGGGGAAGCAGGGCTGCTGGGGAGGGTTTCTGGCAGGAGATGATGCCCTAGCAGAGGCTTCAAAGGCAAAAAGATCTGACCAAGCAAAGGCAGTCATAAAAGAGAGCAGACAACAAAAGAAGCCAGTATAGCTTGGAACTGAACACAGCACAACGGCAGATCCATGGCATACCTGACGAGCCCAGCAACAGAGGAGATGGTGGTACCAGATGAGGACGTTGCCTCCACCTTCATAGCTGAGCTGGTGTCAAGAGCATGTCAGGCCAGTGAGATGGCTCATCTCAGCTAAAGTTACTTGGTAGGAAAGCCTAGTGACCTGAGTTCTATCCCTGAGAGCCACATAAAAGTGGAAGAAGGGAACTGCCTGTCCAGAGTTGTCCTCTGACCTCCACTGTGGCACATGCAGCCCTGTCTATCATGCATACACACTCATTCAGCATTTCTCTCTCCGTGTGTGTGTGTGTGTGTGTGTGTGTGTGTGTGTGTGTGTGTGTGTGTGTGTGTAAAGTCTATTTAAAAAGAAATACAAGGCCCTCCTAACTATGTTGAAAGTTCAAGGCCAGCCAAGGCTATATGAGTCCCTGTCTCAAAAGAAAATGTGTGTACATACATATACACATATAGTTCATATTTTATATCACATATACACATATAGTTCATATTTTATATCACATATACACACATGTATAAAAGAAACTAAAAGTGTTAGCTATACCCTGAACATGCTGATAAATGACCCTCAGCTTGATAAACAGCAGCTATGGGAAAATGGATGGACTATCTCAATAAGAGAGGGAACATGATCTACAGTCCCCCCACCCTACCCCAAGCTCAAAGACTATTTGAGCTGAGCTGATTTCAGCTTGGAGGCTAAGTCAGAATTTTAGCCTCCAGGGTGGGGATCCCTTCCAGGCAAAGCAGCTTCCAGGCTGACATGGGTGTGTTAGACCAGCAATTGGACCAGGCCCAGGAGACCAGCCAGCGTTTGCAAGGCAAGCTTCAGAGGCTCCGGAGGCACAGGATTAGTTTAAAAGTCGTGTCTACCTTGTTATAAGGACAGGGACTGTGAGAAAGAGAAACAGAGAGGGAAGACCCAGTGAACAGTGAAGGGGAGCGGCGGGACCAATTTGGAGGAGTTGAGACTCGGCAGGCTTACCTGTAGGAGAGGGAGGGAGGGAACACAGTAAGACRGCCAGGGTAGGGAGCCTGGTGGGGAGCTGCCAGGGAAGTCTTCCCTTCTTGGGCCCTGACCTGTGTCTCAGCCTTGCTGGTGGTGGAGAGGGAGCACCCAGGTGTGATCCCCAGTACGCCTATGATGGCTCACAACCGTCTGTAACTTGTTCCAGCTTCAGAAAGTGGAGACTAGAAGTGGCTAGTGAGACGAGTCACATGGGTGAGCTCCCTGATTGATTGAGAGACCCTGTCTCAAGTGAATATACATGCA
>BDUI01001778.1:60324-81076 GCA_002335545.1 Apodemus speciosus
AAAAAAAAAAAAAAAAAAAAAAAGGTTGAGAACCACTGCTATAAATGAATGTCCCTAGCCTTCAGCTGTCGGAATAAAGGCAGGTAGAATCCTACAGAATGAAAGCAGCGGGATCAGCCTGACCCGTGGTCAGTGGTCACTGGCATCTGCACTGCTACTGAAAGCTTCCTGCAGCCGCGGTGGTTTATATCACAGTCCGCTACGTGCCAGGTGCTGAGCCCTTAACAGCACCCTTCACTGAAACGTCAAAGTGGCCCCAAGGTTCCCTGTGAGGATTCAAGCTGTCTGCGCTTTATGGATGGAGGCTTCAGGCCATGCAAAGTAGAGGACTTGCGGAAGTTCACAAGCCCAGGCCTTCCGGCTGGAGCTCAGTTCTTAGTCATCTGGTTTCCTTTTCTCAGCTTGGGGCAGACAGTGGGTGCAGGGATGCCTAAGGCAAGATTTCTTCCTAGGACTGCAATAGAAACAGTCACTCAAATCGGTCTAAGGTCAGTCGTGCTGCAGAGGAGGGTCTAGGTCTCCAGAATTCATAAGCGGGTAGTCCTGGATGGGTACTGCATAGACGACCTTCAACTTGAAGCCTGGCAAATGGGAAGGGGTTACTGGGGCTGGGGTGTGACCCACTGGCACAACCCTCGCCCAGATCCTTAAATGGAGGGAAAGGGACTTGTTGGTAAGATGGGGGGCTAATAAGAATGAGGGGACGGCAGTGCAGAGGTGAGGAATTAGGGCAGGGGATGGTGGTGTTGCCTGTAAACCCAGACCGAGCACTTGAAGGCTGAGGCAGGAGAAGATACAAAGAGTTCAAGGCTAGCCAGGATAAACAGTAAGTTCCAGGCTAGACACTGCTACACAATGAAATCTATCTTTAATAAAAATAAAATTAACTTTGGGCCAGGTGTGTGGAATCCTTATAACAGAAATAGGGCAGGAAAGAGGAACTGCGCAGGCCCACATCACAGGGGGTGGGGCCTTATGACAAGTCTGGATTTCTTTGTTAAAATTTTTGTTTTTCCCAGGCAAGGTCTCATGTAGCCCAGGTTAGCCTTAAACTTTCGATGTAGCCAAGGATGACCTTGAACTTCTGATCTTCCTGTCTCTCCTGAGTGCTGGGATTACATGTGTATAGTGCTGCATCAGGACTGAGACTCTACATCGATTCCATGAAGCCACAGAATTGAAAAGACAGGTTTGGAGGTTGCCGCTGCTCACCATTTTCAGAGTGGGTTCACCTGGGCACTGCAGAAGGCAGGGGACCTACCAGGAGATGAAGGCCCCTAGTATCAATGGGCTGCAGAGAAGTGGCAGGGTTCCCCCTTTGTGCAGCAGGATGGTTTACGGGGTAGACATAAGGATTGGGGTTCCGAAGCGCCATGTTCTCTCTACAGAGGCTGAATACCTGTCAGCCTTGAAGTGTGTTGTCTCGAGAACAGAACCTCAGCATAGCCTGTCCTCCTTAAACATCTCCTTACCAGGCTGGAAGGGAGCAGGTGGGGGGACGTGCACGTTGGGGAGCAGAAAGACAGTGATAGGAGATGAACAGTTGTGAGGAAAGAGGGAAAACCAAGAGCCTGGCTTCCCAGGCCCAGGCAGTGAATGGCAGGGCAGAGGTTACCTGTCCATCCTGCCAGGCAGCAGCAGTGGCCTGTGACAGGGTCACAGCCATCAGCATGACTGCAGTCACAGTGCTCACTGCAGTTCAGCCCGAACGTGCCATCCTGTGGGGAAGGAGGAGAGAAGAATCGTACCTCAGCTCCTAGAGGATCACACACTTCCATCAGCCAGCCCTTCAGGGATGCGGACGGGCCTAGGGCACAGCCACGGTGCTCTGTAGCTGGTACCAGCAGGGCTTTGACGTCATCCCAAACAGCCCGCCGGCCGCACTGACAGGAATAGGGAGCGTGAAGGGCCTGCCTCCAGGTGACTCAATGTCTCCAATATAGCCTCCAGGAGGTCATTAGAATTGTAGATTAAAATGCATTTTATTATCGACAGGCATGGGGGGGGGGTGGATTTTCTTGTAATCCCAGCAGTCGGGAGGCAGAGGCAGAAGGATTGCTATGAGCTCAAGACTAGCCTGGGTTCCACGGTGAGATCCTAGCTCACAAAACAAAACATCCACGAGCAATGAGGATAGCCTACTCTAGCCCCTGGGGAAGGAAATGGGAGCCTCGTTTCTTACACGCTCACGAGGTCTCAAATGCCCACTCAGCCCCAGTCTCTTAATTCTCACGTCAGTGTTCTAGGATGGCTCCACCCATTCCCACTTTAAAGTGAGAAGCAGCTGGAGAAACACATCAAGGAGGCAGGGTGTAGGAAAAGCAGGATTTCAACACAAAGCTCATACTCAGTCTCCCCCGAAGACTCAGTGCTCCAAGAGTGGGGGCTGGGGCTGGACGGTTTGGCTCCATGCCCCGCCCCTAGCCGTGGGCAGACTGCAACTCAGCTGCTACCCAGAAAGAACATTCTACTGGGTTGGGGAGGATGGAGAGTATCCCGGCAGGATGGATTCTATAGCTGCCAGTCAGCGTGCTCTGCCTGAGTGGCCATTTTACAGATGGGAGGGTTGAGGCCCAGGGTAAGAAGAAGCTACACAGAGGTTACCACTCCCTGACTCAGATCTTCTCGGGATCGTGTAGCCCTCCAGGGAGCAGAAAGCACAAGAGATCAAGGCGGGCACTCACCGGGCAGGGCAGTTCACAGGAGTCCCCGAGCCAGCCTGGGGTACAGGTGCAGGAGCCATCAAAGGGGCTGCAGGCAGCTCCATTGGCACAGACGCAAGTCTCATTGCAGTTCAGGCCCCAGGTCCCAGTGGGACAAGGCAGGGAGCAGTCCAGGCCCTGCCATCCTGGGGAGAGGGCAGAGGGTGTCACTTGGCCACGCCCAGCATAACTTTCCACCCATGTCCCCAGCCACAGGCAACATCCCGGCCACCACAGTTGCCCAGACCTCCCTCCCTGCCACGGGATTCATGCCATGTCTGCTGGCTGGGACTCGGACCAGCTCTGGAGGCAGGCGTGTCCCCCTAGGCAGGGGTGGGGCTAGCTTATCTCCCTCCGGAAGCCTGTCTGCTCCTGCACCTAGCGCTGCACCCCTCCCGCCTCTGTTCCCTGAAGCAGGAGGCTGCAGCTGAGAGCTGCAGGACTTTCTAGCTGCTGCCTCCAGGCAGGCTTCCTGAGGGAGATCTGGATCCAAGATCAGAATGGGAAAGGAGCCAGGTGCACCCTCTTTTGCCCTTCATTATGTAGCCCAGGATAACCCAGAGCTACAATTTCTCCTAGTTCTGCTTCCCAAGTGTTGGGATTCCAGTGTCTGCCAAACAGCCTTTGCCACGGGCTGTGTCTCTGGCCCACTACTGCCTCCACAGCATGCTTAGCTCCCACCAGGCGAGTCTCCCATCCAGGTTCAGGGAATGGTCTCCCCATACTGTCCCTGCAGACTATGTGGCTCACCTTCCCTCCATGCCCTCAGCAATTCCAAACCCGGAAGGACACCCCCCTCTACTTCCCTTCTGGTTCTGGCTGTGGCTTCCCTTGGCTGGAACCTGACCTGCGCCTCTCTGACCCCGAGTGGTGGGTAAGCTTAAACAGCCCCGCCCACCTGAGAGGCTCAGCTGTGGGCACACGTGAGCCTGGGAACAGCTGGAGGGAACTTACCCTCGCGGCAGGTGCAGGAGCCATCCACAGGGGAACAGGTGCCACCATTGCTACAGCCACATACAGAAGAACAGTTGGGACCATAGGTCCCTGCGGCACAGGGGATGGCACACACCTCGCCCTGCACAAAGAAGGCCTTGGTGTGAGATGAGCTGTCCCCGCTCCGGTGGCTCTAGGTGGTGCCCCTCCCTATGTCCACTGTCCCCAGCTCCTTCTCTCTCCTTTGASACAGGCTCTCACTATGCAGCCTCAGGTTCCCTCAGACTCACACATCTGCCTGCCTCTGCCCGAGAGGGAGAGGGGGTCTAAAGGCATGTGCCACCACACCTGGCCCCTTCTGTTACATGGCAAAAGGAACGTTGTAGATGTGACAGAGGTCCTTAGGACAGAGAAACTACGGTATGTGGATCATGGAGGTGCGCCTGATATCTTACAAGTCCTTAAAATCAAGTGATTACAGAGAGTAGGTCAGAGACATACATTCTAAATCCTCCGCTTGGCTTGTGACTTTGAAGACAGCAGAAGGGAACCCACAAACAATGAAGATGGTGGCCTCTAGGCTGAGTGCTATACAGCCAGCAAGAGAATGGACACCTCCACCCAGATTCTGCCAACAACCAGAAGTGAGCAAGGAGGAAACTGACCCTCCCCGAGAGTCCTTTCCGGAGGCTGCAGCCTAGATGACTGATTGATGATGGTGGGGGCCCCCACGTCTTGACCATGACTGCTTAGTTATGCTCACCTCTACCCTTCTAACCTGAACCTCATGTCAAGGCCCCAGGATAGGCAAGCTGGTGGAGTGGGGTGTCACTGGGCTTGTGGCCATCCACCACATTGAATACATCTTTTCTACTTCCACCATCACCTATCTGCTTAACTGGCCCCCTGAGGACAGGTGGCAGAGACTTCCCGTTAGAACTACCAAGAGCCCACACCCTGACCGGGACAACCCCAGGGATGGTCTCTGGTCTGGCTTCCCTTTCATGCCTATGCTTAATTCTATGTGGAATCCTTTTCAAAAATAAGCTCCATTTCTGCTTATCACAGACGGGCCCTGAAACTCTCTGCTGTGGGCAAGAATCCCGTTCTCTGAGACAACACCTCGTATTGCTGTGGCTCACAGTACAAGGCTGTCCCTGCCAGCCGACTCTCTGTTTACACAGTACATTCACTGCCTAAGAACAGTAGGACCTCAAAGGATGTGCCCGTGTCTGAACCCAGATGCACCGGTGCCTGTGTGCTCTGCTGTTCCACCTAAGACACCGAGCACTTCCGGGACGGAGGAACCTCAGCCCACAGGATCGGGTCCCTGTCTCCCACAGCAGGCTGCTCACCAGTACCCCGCCAGGCCTCTTCGTCCTGCTCCAGGAGGGGGCTGTGGACTCCTCCTCTATGAGGCCTGTTAATTATGGATGAGGATGGGCTGCTAACATCCTGAACCTGACATGAGAGTTGCTGATGGCATGGAACCTTCGATGCTGCTCCTGACAGACCGAAGCCTCTCCTGCCTGCCTCGCTGGACCCACCCCTGGTGCCTTATGTGTTCCATAAAATTTGTTTCGAATGTTGTTTGTTGGCTTTTTCTCCTTTACAATATGCCACTTTGTAGTTTGGCTCTGTTTGGGAAAATTAATCAACAGCTGAGCCTCTTATGCCGTTTATCCCTTCTCCTCGAAATGGTCAAGAGGTTAATGAGTGTTTTTGGGCATCGAAGGAGAAAGAGGATGGAAGGGTTTTGCCCCTCCCTTATACGAAGGAGGAAATTGTGAAAGTTCATCCCTGGGTCCCCTTAAATACACGCAGTGGGTGGGAGGCAGTTTAATGGGGTGGAACTGGGTTCCTTACTTGCATGCTAAGGGGGCTTGTGCACCTGCCTGCCTATCAGAGCTTAGCAGAGGAGCCCCAGGGAATAAAAACCAAAGAACCCCCCTGGCCTGCATGTATTTTTTTCTTTTTCCAGTTTTCCATGTATGTTTGTGATATGCCTATGTGTATGCATGTCTTTTGCATGCACTATGTGTGTGCATGTATGTGTACATGTATGTGGGGTGCATGCATGTATGTGTGCATGCATGTGGAAGCTAGTTGTTAGGAATCATCTCCTGTCTTTCTTCCTCCTTATTCACTGTGGCAGGGTCTCTCTCTCAGCCAAACCTGGAGCTCACAGACATGCCGAGTCTCTTTTGCCAGACAGCTTACTCAGGATGGACTCACACAAGGGCCGTCATGGCCACTGGACATTTATGCACATGTGCACATGTATTTTGCTGGAGGAGGAGATGGGATGAGCAAGCCCTGGACTTTAGTCAGGGTTCCTGGGTTGCAGTGAGACCAAAGCACATGGATGTATCCACAGTTCATTCGGCCCAGCATGGCTGTCAAGTGCCCTGGCCCCTGCTCACCATCAGGACAGACGGAATGTGACCCACAGTCCTTTTCAGCTCCCATGTCCTTCAATCTACTGCTTCTTCCCTCTTGCAGAGCAAGTGGCCCTGTTACAGTGGCACTTACCACAGTGGCAATGGAATTGACATTTAGAACTCCAGTGATCTCTTGCTAGCTAGGAGGGGCCTGAAGGTGAGGACTGGGTAAGGTGAGTGAGGAATCACTCTGCCCTGCCGGCCTCACTCAGCCCAGGGCCCCAGCTGGAGTCTGCGGTCAGTACATATGCACTGATTTAATTCAGACATCAGGGCACTGGGGGCGGGGTTGCTGTTTTTAGACAGTGTCTCCCTCCTGTAGTCCAGGCTGTCTTCCAACTCTCTCTCTAGTTCAGACTGGCCCTGAACTCCTGGTTCTCTGCCTCCCCCTTCATATCCAGTCTGTGTGGTGCTGGGGACTGGACTGAGGGCTGTGTGCATGCAGGCAAGCACTCTGCCAGCTGAGACAGCGCCCTAGCCAGGGAACTGTTTGGAGCCACTGGTGTGTATGTGTCAGACACTGCAGTGGAGCAGGGCTGCTCCACGCTGACGCTGCTGCTGACTCTGGATGCCCTCAGCACCTCTCTCCAGTCTTCCTGGCCCTCACCTGAGGGGGAGGGCTTGATGCCGAAGCTTGTTCCCCATGCCTGGCTTTAGCTGAGCCCTGTTCCGGGCCCTCGTGCGTGCTTGCCCTTCAGGAGCTGGGGCTACTGAAAGTGCATCTCAGTGTCAACTACAGGTCACCTGGGCCAGAATGAGGCTTCCCTGCGAGGCTGAGCCAGCGCCTTCCTGGACAAACATTGGTTGCAAGCAGCCTTAACCACCTTCCAGATTTCTAGCACTCATGGCTTTTCTCAAACATTGGCATTTCCGAGCACTTGCCTAGCATGCATACTATATACCCAGTACCACATACACTGAGCGCGACGGCACATCCCTGAGATCCCAGCACTTGGCAGGTAGAGGCAGAAGAATCGGGATGCTGGAAGTTATCCTTAGCTACATAGTGAGTTCAAGACTAGCCTGGACTACTTGAGACCCAGTCTCGAAACAAAAATACAAACAAAAAACCAAAACAGACAAAAAAAAAAAAAAACCCACAACAAAAGCCCTTTGGCATTTTTAAATGGCAAAAAAGCCTTATCTCTAACTGTCTGAGAAAGGCCCTACTGGGTATTGGGAAGCCTTTGTGAGTACTGAGGTGTGCGTGGACTGGGAAGGAAGCAAGGATGGGAGGTGAGCACTGGAGAGGCATGGCTGGCGAACCCTCCTTACAAGTATTCTGAGGACTGAGGGTTGGCTTTGGTAAAATGTGTGTGTGTGTGTGTGTGTGTGTGTGATAAAACCATGCCCAGAAGTTGGGTAAGGTGGAGCAGGTTGAGACCCCGGACTCTGTGGGTCCCAGCTCCCTGCCAGACTCCTGACTTGGAACATGTGCCATGCTTCTCACATAAAAGAAACATGTCCTATGGACACATAGGCCCAAAATAGAGTTCTTCATGCTAATGAGGTACCTAGAGGCCCGGAAGGCTTAGCCAATAAGCTTCCCTTCCCTTCCCAGACATTCCTCCCTGCAAAAGGTATTTAATCTCAGGCCCACCCTGAGAAGTGGGGTATGGTTTTATGCATCCATTTTCCGCCATTACAATAAACTGTTTGTAACCATGGAGTGGCTCTTTTCATCAAGATCCTCCGTGGGGAGTCATGAAGAAGGCCTTTGCCTACAGAGCCGCAGTCTATTCTCCCGGAGAAAGCCTCTCTGCACTCCCAGCCACAGCCTCCACCAAGCCTGGATCTGCCAAGCTAAGGATAATCATCCCTGCTGGGACAAGTCGGAGTTCCCCTTCCCCCTCCCGCCCCCACTCCCCACCCAGGGTATACACTGTCACCAGCCTTTGAGCCCCCAATCCGTTCTCTGCTCTTCTGTGACTCCTAGCTACGCCTGGATGTCCAAGAGTCTGAGAACCATACCTCTGCCCAGGCCCAGTGGCAGGCCAGGGGACCCCCCTGAACCAGCTCAGACTTTCCCATACCTAAGACTGCATGCTTTCCCACAGCTCGGGCAGTGTCTTGACACTTCCCTGCAGCCCAGCAGCCTCACCCCTGCAGCAGTGGGGTAAGCACAGTCAAACTCCCTCAATCTGCCTCCCTAAGAGGCCATGCCCAGTGGTGGAGTGGATGCGGGCCTACACTGTGTGTGTGTGTGTGTGTGTGTGTGTGTGTGTGTGTGTGACCATTTATACTGCCAATCTGGTCACAGGACTAAAACACTAATACACATGTGCAGTGTATTAGTCCTCAGATAAACATATATATTATTAAACATATATATTGTTTGAGTGGGTAGAAACCTAGGGATAAAATCCTAGCCTGCTGTTTCAGGGTCCTGGTTCACATGGTACAAGTGGGAATAACCTTCTGGCTGTGGCCCAGGGACTGTGTGCTCGGCACGTCATGGACTATGAGGTAAGCAGTCATATGGATGTCAGCTATTGGGCTTGGCCTGCTGTAGGGACCTGGGATGGTGTCAGGCCACAGGCACAAACAATGCATATCTACAAGGAAGCCGGGGTACAGGTCTGGGCATCAAGCCCAGGCAGCCTGGGGTAGAAGAAGATACTTCAGAGCCCGATGTGACCTGTCCAAGCTGCTTCTCTATCTGCAAAATGGCAGTGGTGACACCTAGCTTCAGAGGGTGACAGGAACATGGGACAAGGGCTGGGGGCATCAGTATGGAAGGCCCTTGAGGAGAATGTGCATCCTGGTGATGGCTGTGTCTCAGTCCCTAGCCCCAGCTGTGCCTGATTTGCCCATTGTCTGGTGTCTGATTCCAATTCATCTTCCTTGGATTCCGTGATTCCTGGCCTCAGAAGTTATTCCACTCAGCCCCATGGGTATGAGGAAAGGGCCACAGTTTCCTTACTTGGCCTCAAGTTTGCAGAGTACTTCTTTCCCTACCTACTGCCCCAGAGCCACAAGCAAAGGGGGCTCAAAGAGGACCCAGCCTCAGGCACCCAGCAGAGGGAAACACAATGCTCTATTCTGTCCAGCTGAAGACAGGTGGAGGGTAAGGCGCCCACTACTGATACAGCACCTACTGCGTGTGACACTTACCTAGCACCAGCTGTATGCTATCTAAGGGGTGTATGGTATCTAAGGGGTGAAGCCACCCCTTAGATGCAGGAGTGAGGTCAAGGCCAGCTCCCTGCTACAGCCCTGCTCTGGGCTGCAGTGGCTCCTTTCTGTCTGGTGCATTGGGCTCAGGCCTCCAGCCAGGCCTTCAGGGCCCGGATACTTAGGTTCCCACTGACTGTCCCTGCTCTTCTACAGCCCTGCTCATCTGTGCCATCTGGGCCCGATGCTCTCAGAGCCCCAGACACCTTCCCTGGGCTGAGTTCAGGGGACTGCATCACCCTCCTTAGAACTCTGTTTTGTAGCTGGGCAGTGGTGGTGCATACCTTTAGTCCCAGCGCTTGGGAGGCAGAGGCAGATGGATTTCTGAGTTCAAGGCCAGCCTGGTCTACAGAGTGAGTTCCAGGACGGCCCCAGCCATCCAGAGAAACCCTGTCTTGAGAAACCAAAAAACAAAACAAAACAAAAACCCAAAACTTTGTTTTGTTCATAAAATGAGGTCTCACTTTGTATTCCAGGTTGGCCTTGAGCTTTCCTGCCATCCTCCTGCCTCAGCTCTTGAGTGCTGGGATTACAGTGTACCTCCCCACCGCATCAGGTTATTTCCTGTTTGTTCACCACCCCTTTCTGCAGCACGACTCATATTTTAGGCATAACCAAACCCCTTCCCCTCATGGAGAGTGTAATTCCTCTTACAAATAAGATTACTAGTGATCATACCTAGGGAGAAAAAGCTGGGGGCAGGGCTGTGGTGCAGGGGCAGGGCTGTGGTGCAGGGGCGGGGCTGTGGTGCAGGGGCGGGGCTTTGGTGCAGGGTAGGGTTGTGGTGCAGAGGCAGGGCTGTGAGGGAGGGCGGGGCTGTGATGCAGGGGCGGGGCTGCTGGAGAAGGGGCTCACAGTCACAGCTGGTTCTTCTGTGTCACATATCACAGGCCTTGTGGGGTTCAGGTCTGTAGCCTGTATCCCTCTTGCTCATTTCCTGGTGCTTCCTTAATCCTTTTTAATCACTGTGGCATCTAAGCTTCATGCCAGCCTCAAGAGAGCAGGGTCAGGTTTGTAGAAGATAAAGGTAATACACAGAAGAGCAAAGAGACTTAATGGTGAGTAGTGCAGAGCCCTGGCTGGAGCCCAGTCTAGACTCCTGGCTAGTCCAGTCCTAGGCAGTGACTGGAGGTGAACCTGGTTGTGAAGCCCTCAGCTCAGGGTCCCAGTGCCCCAATCTCCTATACCCAGGGTCATGGACAGATACATTCTACAAGTCTAGGAGATTCAGTGGCACCAACCTACCTCCCAAGGAAGATAGAGGCCACCTGGCTCCAACTGAGACCTCAAGCTGCCACTTGTCTGGGAAAGTTTCTAGCCAATTAGAACCCTCCATCATAATTCTCTCCTCTGCAGGTAGTGTGGACTCAAGGCTAAAGAAGGTTCTAGGTTCAGTGTCAAGCTCAGCTACCATGTACTGGGGAAGAGCACTTTGCCTCCCTGAACATCAGTCTCTTGTGCAAGGCGGGAGTCCTCACAGCCCCGTCTGAGGCTTGCTGTGTGAAGTGAGTGGAACCCAGTCCTGGGCTGGCTGTGCTCAGCACTCACGATGCACGCCCTCAGAGCCATGCATCGGACTGTCCACAGAGGCTCTGGACACACTTGAGAATCCGAGGCTCAGACGCAGGTCCTGGATCCTGCCCAGCAGAGGTCCTAGCTATGCAAGTGACTCTGGGCAAAAAGGAATCTGGATGTATTGGAAGTCTAAGTGCCTGGGGTCTACCCTGACTCCTCCAGCTGCCCACAGAAATGGCAAGGCCACTCCTGAGTGACGAGGGCACTGAGAAGGGCAGTGGGAACTCAACAGGAAAAGAGTGGGATGGGATAGGAAGAGAAGACTCAGCACTTTCCCCTAATGAAGCCACAAACCGCAGAGTCCCAGAGGGAGAAGCTAGCCTGAGCCTTGGTGACACAAAGCCAATTCTCTCTACTTTGCTCTGTGGATTAATTGCCAACATGATTTAACTTCCTGGTACACACCACCCGCGTGTCTTCACCACTCTCCTTCCTGCCCAGGGGAAAACAAGCTCATGACAGGCAGGTGAAAGGCGCGAGAACATCCACTGGAGGTCTCACCTCTGCTCCACCCCGGCTCTGCCGTGTTTTGCTATGTGACCAGAGGCAGGTCACTCTCTGTCAGACCTTAGTCTCCTCCCCAACAGAATGGGAGGGGGCTATGGAAGTGCAGTGTGTCCTAGCTCTGCTCTTGAGAGAGAATTCTCAGTGCCCCATGACAAGCTCTGGGCAGCGACTCTAAGAGCCTGAGCACATGGCTGTGGGCCATGGAGATGCTGAGGGACAGATTCAGCTTCCAACCCAGGCCCATCTCACCCCCAAACCTTGCCTGTGTTCATGCTCTTTAACTCAAACACTACTTAGTCCATGACATACTTTAACAAGCATCATTGAGCATCTACTACATGTCAAGTTTTAGTCTAAGCACTGAATACATTTTATACGGTTTAATCCTAAGAACCACAGAACAAAATACCCATGTGTTCCCTGTGTTACAGAAGAATTGTTATTGTTTGTAGCCCAGCCTAGTTTCAAACTTTTGATGTATCTGAGGATGACTGTGAACTTCTGATCCTCCTGCCTTTACCTCCCAAGGGCTAGGATTGCAGGTATGTGGCACCATGCCAGGTTTGTGGGGTGCTAGAAGTCGAACCCAGGGCGTTGTGTGTGGTTGGCAAGTACTCTACTGACTGAGCTCCATGCTCAGCCCCAGCTCACAGATGAAAAACTGAAGTTTCAAAAAGCCAGCAAATGACCTACATGCACTTGCCATGTAAGACTGTGCCCTGGAACCCACAGTGGAAGGAGAGAAACAACTCCTGAAAGTTATCCTCTGACCTACACACACACACACACACACACACACACACACACACACACTCACACACACACACACACATAGTGGCATGCACATACCTGCCTCCCCTCCAAGAATAATGATAAATAAAAAAAAAAAAAATCCAAGCCTTGAGATACTCAAAGGCACATAGCAGGAGGCAGCAGTGCTAGAATGTGTGTGTGTGTGTGAGTGTGCATATGTGTGTGTGTACATGAATGTGTGTGAGAGTGTGTGCATAAGTATGTGTGTAAAAGTATGTGAGTGAGCATGAGTGTGTGTGATCTTGTATTAGTATGTGTGAGTGTGTAAGTGTGTATGTGTGTGAATGTATGTGCATGAGTGTATGCATGAGTGTGTGTGTGTGAGTGTGTGTGTTCATAGTTTTTGGTAATTTTAAAAGCATTGCACAGTCTTGCTCACACAGCTACATCAGCTAGAGGGTAAATCTGTCACATCTAGTATGCAGGAAAAATATTTTACGACAATAATTGAGACGGTAGACCGTGATGGGGGTGGGCAGGGAATGAGAAGTTGCTTTTCTGCTCTTAGAACTAGAGTTGATGAGCAATGAAACAATTAAAACAGGACATGCACAGGTGTGCTTTGTGTGTCGCCTGGCTGTCATTTCCACTCTGCACTCTCTCCTGGCCACACCTGCCTTCATTCCAAAGTCCCAGCTCAGGGCCACACCCCCGGAGGGAAGCTGCTAGAGGGACCCTTTAAAGGATGCCAGAAACCTTGTGTGGAGAAAATTCAATTGCTGCCCCACCAATCTGGCCTTCGTAACTCTCACCCCCTCCTGCCTTCCCAGCCCTAGCAGCTGAGCTTTGCATATGACCTATGGACAGAGCAGAGAAAGCTGAGAAAAATGCGGGAAGGAGTTGGTTCATTTGGGTGATGGAGTGCCTGCTCCCTTTGCCAGCATGCAGGGCTCAATAATGGCAGACAGGGCTTCAAAAAATTGCAGCATGAATAGATGAGCCCTTTAAGGTAATAGAAATGCTGTCATCCTAGGGAGAAATATGGGCCCCGAGTCCTGAGGGAGGGGACACTGGGCCCTTCTGCCCTGCTTGCTGAGCTCTCTGTCCCCATTACAACCAGAACTGAAAGAAGGCACCAGGCTGAGGAATGGTCAGAAAAACACCTTATCTCCTGGCCCCTGAGGTCTCCATGCAGGGAGGAGGCTGCAGGAGGGGACTGGGAAATCAAGTCATTCAGTCCGGCTGTGACCTTGCAGCCTGCTTCCTGCAGGCACTGTCAGGACAGCAATTAGTTCTAGACCTGAGTGTGCAGGAAGCGCCATCAGGCAGTGTCTTAGAGAGAGGTGTGCTGGGCGGCACAGGGGCTTGTGGGTGTGGCTGTGAAATGAGATTGCTTCCCTCTGTGATGAGAAAGCCTATTGTCCTTTCTGGGGACATAGCTGCCCTGCAGCTCCCACTCCAGAGGGAGCTGCAGCTAAGGGTTTCCTTCTCCTCATCCCATATCTGCACCTACATCCCAGACAGGCTCTCAGGGCTCTTCAAGGGGGGCAGCAGCAGCACCAAACGTCATGGGTRGCATCAACCTTTTAAACATGGCCGTCATAACTGACACTTGTTGAAAGATGACTAATACACTCTTTGCATACACCAATTAGCTTAATCAGCGTACTAATCCTAGGGATTTATGATCATTTCCTTTTCACATATCATAAAACAGGCACAGAGAGATGGTATCCTGTGATCCTGAGGTCATGCAACTATAAAAAGCAGTGAAGCCGGTATCTGAAGGCTGGTGTCTGGTTCCACATCTCTGTGACCTCTGTACTGTGCGAGGTAAGCTGCCTAGGATATGCCATTGCTTCAGACCCTCAGAGGTGGTGCTGTGCTGAAGGACAGCTACTCCAGCTACCGCTTTACACTGGAGAGAAGGGTTTAGCCAGACGATCCAGCGGGAACAGTAAAAGGGTGCTTACCACCAAAAATGATGACCTGAGTTCAATATCTGGAACCCATGTGGTAGAAGGAGAGAATTGACTCCTGGACATTGCTTCTGCATGTATCCCACAAATAAATCAATGTAATAAAAATAAACCTCAGAGAGGCTCATGGGGATGGGGAAAGATTCAAGCCCTAGCACCACTGGTAAGCAGCCCAAATTCCTCTTTCTATAGATGTCAGTCTGGAAACTTCTACATTAATGGTCCTGCTATTCTCAAGGATTTCATTATCAAAGAGACTTCATCAAGCAAGCTGTTCATGTGGCAGGCATGGTAGGTGATGGTGGCTAAGAGGTATGGGGCCAGAGGAGACAGGTCCTTGTTCTCAGGGAGGCAGACTGAGCAGGAGCCATGGGCTTGGTACACAGAAGTGTGACTCTGACAGAGAGGCGTGTCTATGGAGGTGAGGTCATCTGAGAAGCTGGACAGGATGTTCATAGATGCAACAACACTGTGGCTGCAGCGACGAAGAGGGGAGAGACAGGTTTGGGGCAAAGTGAGTTATGTGTGGCCACAGAGCAGATGAAATGAGGCTGGAGAGCAACAAAAGGAAGGGGTGTGAATTTCCTTTGGTGGCAACGAGGAGTCACAGTGACCAGTGCAATGCAGGAGGGTGAACAGTTTCTCATGACCCGCTGCCCCTCCCCCAACCACGGTTCAGCTATTTCTTCAGCCAGTGTACTAGGGAAGATAGGTCCTCCCCTCCTCTCAGAGACAGGGACAGGGCTACAGGCACCCCAGGACTTTAACAAGACGTCGTCCCCAGACCTGCCCTGCCCCTCCTCCAGGCTATTTGGAAAAGCAGCCAGCTGCGATGTGTGGTACTGTCCAAGGTGCTGAGACGCTGTTCCATCCAATCAGAGGCACTCCTTGTGCTCAACTTCATTGGGCAGAAAAATTTCATTCCTGTTTTACAAAGGAGATCCAGAGCTTATGCATGAGCAGAGCCGATGCTATGAACTTGCTTCTTACATCCTAGCCCAGCACTTTTCCCACATCTGGAAGATGTGTGCCCTTCACCAAATGGATGTCCAGGGCAGCCCGTTTGCTGAGGCTAAGCTAACACAAAAAATAAACTCCTCTTACCCACATCCTCACCTCTGTCTCTCCATATGATGACAGTGGCATCTCACATGACACCCTGAGGGACCAGTCAGAATGGGCCAAGGGTGCTGGAGTAAGCCTGCTTAGACCAGCAGATGTGGGCTCATGAGTCTACCGGACCTGGGATGCCTGGGTGCAGCTCACCCTAATACCCTCTGGGGGTCACACGTGTGCTGGACTTGAGAAAAATCGAACTCTCTACCTGTGTAGCTTAGCGTCTTAGCAGGTACATACCTATTGGGTTCGGGCGCTGATCTATAACAACTATAGGAAGTTCCCTACTCTCAACACAAACCCCTTGTCACACACAGGTAAGGACATTCAGGCTTAAGCAGGACACAGGGCTCATCATAGGCAATGAAGACACTGGAGAACTGGGATTTGAACTCCAGTCTGTGTTGTTCTGGAGTGTCTTGTCTACCAAAGCTCATTACCATTTGAGCATAAAGTGGCTCCTGTCACTATGGCTTTCTAAGCCTGGCCAAGTTCCTCTCCCTGTTTAAACTTCAGCTCATTTGCAAGCCGAGGAGAGTAGAAGTGTACATCTATGGGGCTCTCGTGAGACATAAACCAAATGATGCATGCAGCAAGAACACAATGAGTGCTCTCCACTAGGCTGAATGTGATTAGCATGGACAAGGTCTTTGATGGCTGGCTAGGTGTCTGATGAGCCTTGCCACACCCCAAGTCCTTGATATCATAAATGCCAGGGCTTAGGAATGAAGGGACAAACAGGAGGGGCAGCAGCAGCAGCAGCACCACCACCACCACCAAGCAGAGCCCACCGCTCCTCTGTATCCCCAGGGCCTCATGGGGTGGGGACTACCTGGCTGTCAGGTTCCTGAATGCCCAATGACATTCTGTACTTCCTCATCAGCACCAGCCCAGCCCTCACAGGGTTAGCTTTCATAAAGTTGCTGTCACATCCTTCTAAAGGCCCTTGGGAGGGGGGGAGGGGTCTAACTCAGTTGATAGAGTCCTTGTCTATCGTGCATCCATTACCACACTGGCTACTCAAACCCAACATCAGACAAGGCTTATAGACTCCTCCCATCTTACACGTGTTTGGTTTCAGGCCTCCGGGCAACAGCTGGACTGTGGTGCACATTTTGCTTATCAACAGAGACCTAGCTTCCAGGTTCTCTCAGCATCCTCAGCCCCTAGTCCCTGCCCTGAGCCTTGAACTTTCCAGCCAACGGGCTGAGCAGCCCTTCCCCCAAAGGTCCTCCCTATGTAATCCAGACCTTTCGCCCCCTCTTTCTGAGTGTGTGTGTGTGTATGTGTGTGTGTGTGTGTGTGTGTGTGTGTGTGTGCACCCTTTCTCCCTCTTTTTTTTTCCCCTCCCCCCTCCACATGGTGACTTCCCTGGCCTCGGTCCTTGGGGCCAGTGAACTCACCCATCGGAGAACAGCTTTCCAATAAACCTGCCTTCGATATATTCTAATCTGTCTTGAATTAGCTCATTTTACCTGTGGAGAAATAATCTATTAACATGGATAGGGAAACTGAGGCCCAGCAAGTGAAGTGGCATATCCAAGGTTACTGAGTTTAGGATGAAGCTCCAATACCCAGAAATGGGCTTTTAAACTTAGTTCTTTATTAATTCCCCACGTTGTGAAATCTTTCAGCAAACAGGCAGGTATGTAGTCACAAATCAACAAACACATAAAGGCACTGCTAATTATTACTGACTGTGAGATGCTTTGGGGGAGCCTGGGCTGAGTCTGCTCTGCTGATTGATGGCCCCATGCCCCATATCACCAAGCTGGCTAATTGCAGGAAGTCACATCCTTCAGAAGCTGGGGAAGGCAGGAATAATGGCATCCCCGCTGGAGCCTGGCACTCCTGGGAATGAGTCAAGCCATTGAGAACAATGAATGCTTTGTAATCACCTCCAACTGGCCCTGTCCAGCAACACCAGGCCCCAAGGAAAGCCTCTCCAGGTACATAATGAGGCCGAGCAGGAGTGGGAATTCGTGCTCTCTCATCAGGACAGCCTGCTCACAATCTGTTTTTGCTTAAACAGCCAGGTAGGCAGGACTCACTGGTGACAGGATGTGGATGATCTGATCACCAAGCGCTGCCACCACCCCACCCCACCCCACCCCACCCCACCCCACCCAAAGTTCAAGGACAAGAAGCCATTTCTATTCTGGATGGGAGGTATCAGTCTAACTTTCAGATTAGTGGATTCCTGGCTGGGGGCCGTGAGCATTCGGACAGACCAATGCTCCCTTCCCCATCCCTCCTGGAACCTCAGTTTTCTCTTCTGAGTAGCAGTGACAAGTCAGACAATGGGAGGCAACAAGGGGGACAGAGGAGGGAGTGTGGACAGATCTATGACATGTACCTCATCAACCATGGGGATTCTCAGCAAGCCCCCACACACTATACCAACGTGTCCATGAACTCTGCATAGTAAACTGACATGGAAATGTAACAGTTCTTTGGGAAGTTGGTCGGATGCTGTCTTGCTGGGGCAAACACATGAAGGAATGTTTTGTTAAAGTGGGCACAGGTGAAAAGCTAAGGCAGACTCATGAAGGAACATTTTGCTGAAGCAGACACAGGAGAGAGGATGTTGTGCTAAAGCAAGCACGTGAAAGGACACGTGATGAAGGACTCCTTGCTAACAGTATGCACGTATTGGTCCACCTTACGTTGCATAGTTGAGCTGCATTTGTGGACTCCATAGAGAGAAATGCACCAAAAAAAAAGAAAGAAAGAAAGAAAGAAAGAAAGAAAGAAAGAAAGAAAGAAAGAAGAAGAAAGGAAAAAAAGAAAAGAAAAGAAAAGAAAAGAAAAGAAAAGAAAAGAAAAGAAAAGAAAAGAAAAGAAAAGAACCCGTCTGGTGGCGTGCTGCAGTTTGTTGCCACTTTTGCAGACTTGGGCTAAGAGGATGCACGTGCTGAGGAAAGACACTTGCTGAGGCAAGACACGTGGAGGACACTTGATGTTTGGAGGGTATAAATAGGACTCCGCAGAGTGACAGAGACAGAGCTTGGCTCGCTGGTACAGCTAGCTGTGCAGTGCCTGTGGGTGTGTCTTCACTGATCTTTACTTCCCTGAGAGAGGCACAGCTGAGAACTTCCGGTGTTCCTGCCGGTCCCTCCAGCTGACTTGAGCCCAGGCTGAGGCCTGGCTGTCTCTCTTAGGTCATGTCACCGCTGTTGCTAACCTGACTCTACCGAACTGGAAAGCTGGTGTATCGGTGAGTGGATAGAGCTGCCGCCGCCTGCTAACCTGTGAACTGAACTGCCCATTTCTAGACAACACAATTGCTCCAAAGAACCTTTCTAAACAGATCCATTCCCCCACCCCCTGCCCCCGAATCCTGTCTTTTCCACTATCTCTGGTAGGTGGTGGGCTAAAGGGAGGTTAAAGTGTTTAAGAACCATCATTAGAAATAAGTTTTGAAAAAAATTAAAGTTACAGTAAACTACCTCAGAAACCGGCGGGCTCGGGGCTGGGGACACAGCTCAGTTGTTAGAGCGCTTGCCTAGCGTGCACGACACCTGAGTTTAGCCCCTAACACTGCATAAAATGGGGGTATGTGTCTGTAATCCCAGCACCAAGTGGGGAGAGGTAGGAGTGGGGGTACGGAGCTCAAGGTCACTTTCAGCTACACAGTGAGCTTAAGTCCAGACAAGGCTGCATGAGGTTGTATCTAAAAACAGGATGAATGAAACAAAGTTAGCGGGTTCATCGTCCCCTGCACATTCACACTTGTGTAGGAAGGACCTGGGACCTGAGAGGAGAAGCCATTTCTAAGGCAGAGGCCTTCCCTAGTAGCCAGGCTAGGGCAGGGACAGAATGTCCAGCTGTCACCAAGTGCTTCTCTGCCTGACCTCTGGGTGATGGGATATCTTTAGTTCCAAATGACTATTTGCAAGACTCTAAACCTAGAGTGCTACTATTACTATTAATTTTTTGAATATGTATGGGTGCTATGCCTGCCTGTCTATTGGTGTGGCTAGTGCCCTTGGAAACCTAAACAGGGAATCAAATCCTCTGCAAGTGGAGCTTTAGATGGTTATGCGCACCAATGTAGGTGCTAGGAATTGACGCAGGTCCTCTGGGTGAGCAGTCAATGCTCTTAAACACTGAGCCTCCTCTCCAGCCCCTAGTGCTCCCATTCTTTGTGATAGTTATGGACCAGAATTCATGCCAACACAGGCAAGTAAGAGAGAAACTGTGGAAAGGACGGACTTCTTTCCCTTTAAAGATCATAGTCCACGCCCGCCCAGTCTTAGCTGGGCAAGGAGCACGATGGGGCCTGATGTCATTTTGTCTGGACCTTGCTCTACAGACCAGGGACATTTGCTCCCAGAAGATCTCCTGCCATGACAGTGGCAGGAGCTTGGGAATCAGTAGATTTACAGCATGGCAGCCAGCCAGCTTACCACYAGGCCAGGCTCACCAGCACCTCCACGGCTGATGGCCTTGCAGTAGAGCTGAAAAGCTTGTTCTTGGAGAAGGTAACTCAGACAATAGAGTGCTTATCCGTCATGAACTGAGTGAGGACCTAAGTTTGATCTAGAACATTGCATAGATGCTGGACTTGAACCTGTAATTTACCAAGACCCCTATCTACAGTGGCTCTAGAAATCTCTTTTCTATACCTGTAAGCAAGCTTGTAAGGTGAGTGCTGACTTCATAGAGGAAGAAACTTAAACCCAAGAGATTGGGTCCAAGGTCACACAGTTGGTAGGTAGGACAGCCAGGATGTGTGTGACCTGGCCACAGGTTCCAACTCCACAAACACTCCTCAAAGCACAATGGAATTGCCCCTGAGGATGCCCAAGTGTGTATGGGGGGCTCTTCTGACCAGCTGAGCATATTCCAGTATAACCCCCCCCATCAAACCTTGTAAAACCAGCACATAAAACAAACACATAGGGAAACATTCGCTCTACCTAGTAATCAGACATGCAAATGAGAGCAGCATTTAGGAGCCATTCTCTACCTATATAATTAGCAAGACTGGGGAAAAAAAAGCAAGCAAAAACTGTTCTGAACAAGGCACACGCATATACGACCCGCGACAGCATAGATTTATATAACCCTTTGGGAAAGTGATCTGGCAACATCCATCAAGAGCCATGAATATATTGTGCCCGCTGACCTGGGAATTCACCCGGAGGAAATAATTCAATGGGACGGCGGAGTGGGGAGCTGCTTGTAAGAAGATGCTCGCTGCAACTCTGGCTGTGAACATGGGGAAAATCCTAATGTTGTGCAGGAAGGGAAGGACTGGGGAAACTGGGCATCTATCAGTTCCTGCTCCACTAGGCAGCCGTCTGAGAACTAAGAAGTCCAACCAGTAGCAGAGAAACATGAAAAAAGAAAGGACGGGGCTGGAGCTGGAGCTCAGAGGGCATGCACTTCCTCAGTGTGGGAGGCTGGGGGTTCAGTCCTCAGGATACGCCCTCCCAACATGAATGCCTGTCCACTACAGACAGACAGACAGACAGACAGACAGACAGACAGACAGACAGACAGAGAGAATATGCCTTTAATCCAGAGGTAGGTCTCTCTCTCTGTCTCTGTCTCTGTCTCTGTCTCT
>BDUI01001779.1:120897-135049 GCA_002335545.1 Apodemus speciosus
AATAATAATAATAATAATAATAATAATAATAATAATAATAATAATAATAGAACATCAATAGATTTGGGGTTTTGTTGTTTTTCCCTAAAAAATTTTATCCTTCTGTAAAAAATTATAAAAATGTTACAAACCCCCTTATATGGATTTTTAATTTTTAATTTTTAATTTTTAATTGTTGAAAGAAATGGGACTATTCAAATTTCACTTTCTTGCCTAGGACATTTTAGTCTATATACTCTTATGAGGTCTTAATTGACTGAGTCATTGTCTCTGGTAAAGAAGGCTATAAAAGTATTCCATAGGAGATGATGTAATGTCACCGCTACTAGGCATCCCTTCAATGCTGGTAGGTTGGTAAGGGCCCCAAGATGAACGTTTTCAGGGAATAGTGTCTGCTTTGTTGCACATGAACAACTCCTTATGTAACGGAAGCCTGTCGACAGTGATTAGTTACCTCATTACCTTGGGGACTGGACAGTGAGTGCTCAGACCACCAGGGTCTCTCTGGGGGATAAGCACAAAGAAGGAGGCATGGGGACTGCAGGCCAGCCAGAGGCTACTCAGGCTATTTCAGAATTCAGTGTTGTGACTTCAGGAGCATGGTGCCAGGTAGGTTGCAGGCTGGTCATGCCAGCATTTTCTCTTAGAATGTAAAGCTTAAGATTTAGCTTCTGTTCTTCCAAATGAGCTTGAAGCAATTCTTTTGGATTTAATCTCTTCATGCTTTGTGCTATCTATGAGGTTTTCCTGAAGAAATCATCTTCTTCACTCAAAATGGTCTATAATAATTTTACCATGCGAGGTTTGGTATACAGCAGAGGAGAGAGAAGGAAAGGGAATCATCTTCTGTCCAATTTCCCCACATTTCTTAGTATTTGTCCCCTCCAACCAGACCCGGGCGCCACCCTGCTGATGTCCTAGTATCCACAGCTGTCTAAGCTGGACGTGAGCTGCCATTACTGATTACAAAGTTTAGATAAGTTTCTATCCTTGGTAGCTGCTGGTCATGTCGTTTTCATATCAGGAATCTGAAGGTAACCTTTTCAAACTGCTCCCTGGCTTCCTCAGCAGTCCATATCCAACAATCTCCACTTCCTGTCAATTTCCTTTCAGCCTACTTGTCTGTTCTCCATCACAGTAGGCTTAACCTCTCCGGTTTCTCTTTCTTGGATTCTGGAAGTCACTCTTACCATCTGCTCGCATCCTTCTCGCACCCTTTCACAGACAATTTAATTCTCCAAAGACCAATTGATTGTCCCTATTGTTGTTTTAAAACCTCCACAATAAGCTAGTTGTGGTGGTGCGTGTCTTCAGTCCCAGAATTTGAGCAGCAGAGGCAGGTAGGTATCTATGACTTAGAGGCAAGCTTGTTCTACATAGTGAATCCCAAGACAGTCAGGGTTATAGGAGGAGGCCCTGACTCTAAAAGGAAAACTCTTGGTAGTAGTTCTCCTTCTTCCCAGGACAGAAAACACTTCATGGTCTCATACATCTTATTTTTTCATCTGTCTCCACTGACGCTCCCCACTTTGCATTCTAAGCTATGTCTCTGGTGTATTACTTTCACTTCTTTAAGTGGGCTAGATACTCAGGCATCCCCATTTATTACAGTAACAAGAGTTCTAGTGAAACAGCTTGTCACCTAGTGCAGCATAGGTACCAAACAAGCAAAACAGAGAACATCTACGCAGAGTGGCTATTCATTTAAACAGAGACCTAAATATCTGTTCCAAAGGGCCTCTGCGCACACCTGCCCAGCACCTAGTGCAGCTACTCTCCTGTTTCTTAGAATAGAAGCTTCTTGAACACAGAGGAAGCATCTCCTGGTCATTGTCTTTCTGTCTTTGTTGTAGAAATACTCACACTTTTTGAGTTAATTTTTTTATTAATTAATGTTTTTCTTTGACAATTTCATAAATGTACACAATGTGTGCTGAATACTCTGAAAACTACCATTTTAAATCTCCCTCCTACCTCCGTGTACCCCCTTCCCTCTTTATAAATCTCTCCCACGTTCCTGTCTTTTTGTAATGTTTTTCACCTGCTGAGTTTAGCCAGCACTGTCTATGTGACCACAGGTTGAGCACTACTATCCATTGAAATCTGGTGGACTTAACAGTGGGTATATAAGTGAATACAATAACTCTGCCTTTCTCACATTTTATCATTAACTAACAGTTCAGTGTGTGTGTGTGTGTGTGTGTGTGTGTGTGTGTGTGTGTGTGTGTGTGTGTGTAGGGCCCCATGAGCTCTTCCACATCCAAGAGTGATTAATGACAGAACCAGTCTTCTGCAGGACCAACAAAAGTAACCACAGCTGCTATGAGTTCATGATTGCAATGGTTGTGTTATGCTCAGAATATTTTATTATATAGCATTTACATGCTTCTTTCTCTCTCCTTTGCAGTGTTCCCAGAGTCTTAGAGGGGTTCGTATAAATGCCTTGTTTATGGCTGGACTGTTACTTTTTCTCAGAATCCTGGGTAGCCATAAATTTGTGTGTTCACTGTTGTTCACTGCAAAGAGGAGTTTCTCTGATTATGGTTGAGGGTAGCTTTTGTCTATGAGTCTGAACATCAGTAGAAGGCAGTGTGATGTTGTGTTAATTTAAACAACCACGCTACATTTCCCCTTATGAAAGGGGCCCTCTTATGAAGAGGCCTATGACCTCCTCAGGCATGATTTTTCCTCTGTGGAGCTGGCCTCAAATCCAATCAGAGGGCAATTGGTTACTTCCATAAACAGTTACACCCCTACTTCTGGGTGTAAGTAAGGGCAATTGGTTACTTCCATAAACGGTTACACCCCTACTTCTGGGGGKGGGTAACTTTTTGCCTAGCATATTGGTTTTGTAGTTCATAAGCATTACAGGTGGGTAAGGCCATTGCTGATCTTCCCCAGTCAACTCTCTGCATCATACTTTCCAAAACTTTGAAAGCTAGCTGTAGGGAGGAAATTTCTACTTCTGTTCCAGCTTGCTTCTTCTATATCTTTGAACTAAGGTGAGGTGCTGGGGAGGGGGACACCAAACATGAAAAATCAAGTCCTAGGCGGCAGCCGGAATCAACTTCCAGACACGTGAATGAATGAGCCTTCAATTATCTTGGTTCCAACTATTCAGATCACCTCGTCAGGCTGGAAGTCCTTTCTATTGAGGCCCCAGACATCTTGGAACAGATCCTGGGTGAATCCTTTGTGAACTGGGGGCCTACAGATCTCTAAGCATACTATAACAATTATGGTTTGGTTTCTGAGTTTGAGTTGAGTGATTTGTTATGGAAAATAGATTACGGGCATAAATGTCTACTCTTCCATCTCAAAGGTAGAGAATTTTGTAAAGGCAATGATTGCAATCTAAATGTTTTAAAAACTTAAAAGTAGTGCTTTAATTTCCTTAACAATCCATTTTATAGTCAGAGTCACATTGATATTATATCTGTGTTGATTTCCATTCCTAATGATAATTTGATTCATGGAAATGCAAAGATGAAAAGGAAAGCGGTGTATTTCTGCCTTCTCCCCCCCCCCTCTCTTTTCCTGGTGAGAGGAAGAACAGAGGAATGCCTGCTCTGTGTTTTGAATTCTTCTCATGTCCAAAACCATGTTTGTGCATTTTTTCTTTTTGAAAGAAATATGCACTTCTAAAAGTGAGAATCAGACCAGTGAAAGAGCTGAGTGGCCCATCACATCTCTCACAGGCATAATCACTGCAGTTAGAGTTATGTGACTTTCTGCTGAGTGGACCATGAAAGGAGGTGACACTTCACCTTCACGGATGACCATGGAAGCTGTGTGTTAGTGTCAAGGAACTGCAACCTGGAAAACATTCTGAACCTTTGGGCCACTGTGTGAAATACAGCTAGTCTTCAAAGCTGTCTGAGTTTCAGCTGGAGCACAGCTGCACCATGTTAAGTGACTGAAAGTACATATATTTTAAAGCATAGAACATACTGATAGCAGTGGCCCATGACCATCAGATTATGTCCTGTGTAGTCACCAAATTAAAAAAATTTTTTCTACTGATTTGTTTTGCTTGCATTATTATGTTTATCATATGTATGTACTGCCTACGGAGGCCAGAAGGGGGACGCTGGATCTCCCGGACCTGAGTGATTGATGGATGTGAACTTCCATGTGCTAAGACCTGGACCTGTGTCTTCTGTGAGAGCAGCAAGTGTTCATAAGCACCGCGCCTTTGCTCTAGCTACTATTCATCAGGTGATTTAGGGCAGGTTCTAAATGTGTAGCTCATAGTTGAAGCTGGCCTCGAACTCCCAATCCTTGTCTCCCAAGTGCTTGAATTTCAGCATGTGTAGTGTCATATCTATGTCTTAAAAAATAATACTTTACTAGATGTCCCTGCTGTTTCTAATTTTGCATTCCTTTATTCTTCTGCTCTTTGAGTCATACAATAGTTCTATTTTTTTTGTTGTTGTTGTTTTTTTTGAGACAGGGTTTCTCTGTGTAGCCCTGGCTGTCCTGGAACTCACTCTGTAGACCGGGCTGGCCTCGACCTCAGAAATCCGCCTGCCTCTGCCTCCCAAGTGATGGGATTAAAGGTGTGTGCCCCCACTGCCCAGCTTCCTATTTTTTTGAAGATTTATTTATTTATTTATTTATTTATTTATTTATTTATTTTTTAGTGTATGAGTACACTGTTGTTGCCTTCAGACATACCAGAAGAGGACATTAGATCCCATCACAGATGGTTGTGAGCCAACATGTGGTTGCTGTGATTTGAACTCAGGACCTCTGGAAGAGCAGTCAGTGCTCTTAACCTCTGAGCCATCTCTCCAGCCCCATAAAATTTCTTATTTCTCAGATTAATAAAGAAATTTGTACAACCGTTGAAAGATGAGAAGTGTGAATTTTTKATTCAAATGGGTTAAAAATGGAAAATATCTCTTCTCTAGTTTTGGGATATTTATAATTTACTTAAGGGTAGACTACATTTACAGATATTTAGCAAACAGCAAAAGTATATTGGATTTACTATATTTACTTCTGTTTTGGATAATGGAATACATACTTCCTCAATGCAATACAAATACAAACAAGTCTGGTATTTATTCTTTGGATCTGCATAGCTTAATGGCATAAATGTTAACTTAAAACCATCTTATTTCTCTTTCCCTATGAAGTTGATTTTTTTTTTCAAGAGCACTATTGATACTTTGGACCAAATGACTCTTTCGTGGAACTTTGCTGTGCTTAGAAGGATGCTTAGCTCTATCCTTGGTCAATGTCAGTTGTTCCATGAGTCATGAAAACCAAAATTATATTTATACGTTGTCAAATGTTACTGGGGAATAAAATTGATCCTCAGCAGAGAATACTTGCTCTAGATCAACAAAAACCAAAGTTATAACATTATTCCAAATGTCCATCATTAGACACGTCAAAAAAACTTTTAGCGTTCATTTTCTGTGGCACAGGTTCTTAAAAGACCCCAAACTGTGAAATGCGAGTTCTCAGCCTTAGCCTCTGTTCATTTAAATGTGTGGTTTATTATGTTCTGTGGGTAATGCTGCTGCCCACTGTGCACCCGCACTTTCATTTTGGCTACAGTGAATTGATCAGCAAGCCTAACTTGGGAGGCGCTGAGAGCTCTCTTGACTCTCTGCTGGAGGATAAGCACACCCCTCTTGTTCAGAACTTGCTGAATAATAACCCACTCTTCCAAAGAGAGGCCAAACTATAGAGGGGATATAATTAAAAATAGCAAGTTACATATTCCGGTAGCTACAGTAGCAAATTTGACACTGTGTCTGAGCTTTTTGGAGAAAGAACCTGCAGTTTTAACAAACCCCTCTTGTGTCTGTATTAATCAATGCTCTTGTGGTCAATCAGAGCCTTGACTGATACTTTCATGCTGGTGGAGCAACTTGGCTGGCTAAGAATAGAATAATAACACACAGAAGGGATAATAATAGACGGATGCAATTTTAATGGCCACAGCCTTCAGCACGGAGAGCTTGTCAACCTTGGTTAGGGAGTCAGCAAGGCTGATTTCTTTTTAATTTGGGTATGTGCCACCTAGGATTTCACTTCTACTTTGCTTGGCATAATGACCTGGATGAGGACCTACATGTCAAGTAAGAAACTCACAGAAAATTTGAATATAATGTTTTTTCACTGTTTGGTGCCAGATACCGATACCGTTGGTCTACTTGCATAGACTCAAGAAATTTGATTTAAAAGTCCACTGAGGAAAGGTCTTTAAAAAGATCGCCTTTTAATGATTAACTTGGTTTAGAGTTTTAACTCTACACTGATTTGGAGTTGCTTTACTCTTTATTACTTGCTTGTTTCCCCAAATCCTGTGTTTGAGCAACTGATCCTCCTTTTCCTATGGAAATACCAATGCATTTTCCCTGTGGCTGCCAGACTCTTGGGATCGGTTTGCTCCAGGTATTTACACAGACACACTTTCTTTCTTTTCATTCTCTTTATCTTTTCTTGGGCCAATAACATTTCAGTGCTATGCAGCAGAGGGATGAAGGTTAGCTGCTGCCTTAGCTCTTTAAGTGATTCAAACTGAAGACCTTGCATTATGTCTATAAGACAAACACATCGAGATCTAACTCTCCAAAGCTGTCAGCTTTTTATAAAAGCCAACATATTCCTCCTTTTCTATTAAAGAAATAAGAGAATGCAATTTGGTGGCTGGCAGAAAGATTGTCTGTGTTCATGAATGCAGATTTATGCTTAGAGATTGAATTGCAAACTCATTCAAGAGCTTAATAAAGTAAGGCTATGTGTGATTAAATGGAAACAAATAGGCAACAATATTCTTGAAAGATATTATATCAAGTAACATGGATGATTAAGTAGCAGGAGTGGCAATTTTATATATGTGCAAACAAGCAAGACTTTTAGGATAGAAAAATTTATAAGTGAAAATAGAAAGTAGGTTGCAGGAATCTGAGAAATTTATAAATATTCAGTAATGAGTCTGATGCTACCTTTCTATAAGGAGAACTATAGGTGTCATTCTACACCATTTCAGCCCCTATGGACTGACCAAGTATTTGAAATAAGTGAGTGAATAAAGGAAATCTCCACTGAAGTGAAAGTTTCTGGCTGTGTCAAGTGGTGCAGACTCAGTGTTTTTCTGAGGCAAGACCCATGAGAGGATGCTTGAAGTTTGGAGAGAGTCTCAATAGGACTCAATGGGCAATGATGCAAGCAACTCTTTGTTGGTCTTGAGTCTTCTCTGATCTTCACTTCACTGAGAGAGGCACAGCAGAACTCCTGGCATTCTGCCTGGTCCCGGTACCTCCTGCTGACTCATGCAGATTCAGCGGAGACCTAGCAGTTTCTCCTGGATCATGCCACTAGTGCTGATTTGTATTTAGTGGTGTTTTTGAACAAGACTGCTGGTGTCCTGACAAACAGAGATTGGAATCACCCCAAAGAGCTACTTCTAAACAGGTCCACATTCCCTTGTCCTATTATCTTTTCTCTACTACGTTTGGACAGTGGGCTAGAATGAGGGTCAAATTGTTTGAAAACCCTTATTAAAGTAGGTTTTAAAATCATTCCAAGCCTACACACCACATTTCTACATAATCATTGTAGAAGCAAAGATAACTAAGCTACCCAGAATTATCTTAAATGTATTCATAGTGGCTAGATAGCAGAGAAGCTCTTTTAAAGACAAGATTTCTCCCTTGGGGGGGGGGAAGTCCACCTTTGGTAGTGAGGTAACCAGTTCTTTGCAAAACTGATTGATAGAGCTGGTATTCCTATAAAGTCTCATACTAGAGGGCATATAATGTTTCATGACTGTAATCTTGGCTACGTGACTGACAATACAAAGACTGAGTAAACACAAAGACTCACACATGTATTTGTTGGCCTCAGAATAAGAAACATGTTTACGTCACAATGGTGAGTGTTAAGGTAGAATCATACAGAACTCAGGCTGAAGGAGGCAGTAGAAGATGACTCACACAAATCAGAAAGACCAAAGAAACAATAGTCTCTGAGAAGAGGGAATAGCCATTTTAAGAGTTTAGGATTTCTCTACTATAAGGCTGCTTGTGACTTGGGCAGGGATTGTAGAAGAGTCAGTTGGGCTTTATTGGTTTGTGAAGGGAGGTCACATTTGTGTGTGGGGTGTTGGGTAGCCTGTCTAATACAGACACCTGTAGCTGTGATCTATGCTGTCAGTATATATCCTTTTGGGGTTTCTTTCTTTTGTATTTAAACCAAATTGTATTCTGTTTATTTTTGAATTGATAAAATGCAGTTAAATATCAAATAATATTATTTGAAACTTAGCACGGTAGTAAGGCACACTTTCATGGAAAGAACCACAAACCTAGTTTATTTGATGAAACTACCATAAAGATGGAAAACTATCGGGTACAGTTTAGTCTGGGGTTTAACGGTCGCTTGCTTATTTATTTGAAAATGGTATTTAACATAGCTGCAAACTAAGTTCAGGTATAGTTTCTAGTTGCTTTTCAGTCATGGGGTAGTGAGAACCAGTCCTGGCCTGTGTTAAGATAGAAAGCTCTTTGGATTTATTTGGATTGACATACTACTATGGACTAAATAGATTTCAAATCAATCTTGGAAGAGACACATTCTGAATTGCCTTCCTGAGAGCTATGTGTAAAAGCAGATTTTTGAAGACTTTATCCCTAACCTTTTATAATTAAAAGAATGATAAGAAGCACATGTTAAGTCACAGGCAAGATTGTTTTAACTAAAGGTAGCTAGTAATTTTAATACAGGTCTGGGACTGGAGCTCAGTGAGGGGTCACCAGCCTGACAAGCTGTAGGCGTGGGTTCAATTTCCRGCCAAAAACTGTTTTTAGCAGAAAAATAAGAACACATTCATTGTTAGACTTTTCCCTCTATAAGACAGGATTTCCCTGTGTAAGACAGGATTTACGAAACAACCTTGTCACAAAGCCAAGTCAGAGTATTGGTCTATCAGACCATGACATAAAATTCCATTAGATGTTAAAAGCTGTCAATTATGAGTTTATCTTCACAACAGAGCCATCAGACATGGGACAAAAACATGTCCTCTCCTATGGAATTGGCCAGCAGCAGATGGGCTGGATTGATGAAATTCCAGTCATTATCTGCAAACCATTTCCGCAGCGTGGGCCTCCTCCACAGCTCTTTTCCCCCAACACCCGCCTTATGCCACATTTGCCAATCACAAATCTCAGGCTGCAGTGAGTTAGAGAAAGGCTTTTTCTCTCATAAAGAAAAAGTGCGTTGTAAAGGCGATGGACTTGGGCTTTAGAGTGCACATTAACTCCGAAAATAAGGACGGACTTTACAACGAGTGTAAGAAACCGACTGCTTTGCCTACTACTGTCGCACTGGACTACAATGTTGTGTTCTGTAGTGTTACATTAATTCACCTCTGCTCTAGCCTGCAGCTGTCTCACTGAGCTCTGACAGGGGGCGTGGCCTCTGCAGTACCAGGAAACCTTAGGAAAGAAAAGGCTCTGGAAGGGGAAACTGCTTTAATTCAAAGAAGCGGCTCTTGCACCCTTTTTACTTTTTCTCAAGGTGTCTCCTTTACGAAGGGCAGATTTTGGAGATTTGGCGCTTATCTGTTCGCTCCGGTGGCTGCTATTGCTGTTTCCTGGTTGGGGTTTGAACAGAGCCCCTTTTAGCAACCTTTCATCCGCTAAAAGCACTTCCTGTAGACCCCCGACATTTTAAGAACAAGTCTCATGCCTCATCTTTTTTTCCTTCCACTTTATTCTATGTCTAGTACAATGCTCGGCTTAATATAAATATTTGACCTATAGTTTTGGCTGATTGGGTGAATAACAAGTTACAAGAATAGTTACCAGATCAAATCTCCTCTGAACTCTTATGGGATGGGGAGGCGTCAGCTGTGATAAGGTAATCAGAATGCCTGTAAATCTGGACTGACAATTTTATTCATTGTCTAGTTCTAGTAAAATGTCCCTCATTAACATGGGTGGCTTGCTATCCAACTGCTTCCTTTATCAGAAGAAGCTATATTAAGTACTTTAGTCTATTCTTAATCATAGGACAGCCAAATCACTATGGGGACATATGAATATTCATTGAGAGTTCAAAGAGATGACAAAATGTTGAGGCTCAGAGGGCTAGAGAGAAACAGGCAACAGGGAACAGAATCTTCTGCAGGGATCGAGTCAGAGGTAACTGGCAGGCGAGGATGCTTTTCCTCGGCTCACATTCTTCTTTCTATCCATAGGAGAACATCTTTTCTGAGCGGGCACAAAGCTTTCTTGCCCTATTTTCAGCAAATACATTTCCTGCTAGCTCAGCACCAGGGTCATCAGAACAGAGACTTGTGCGATGAAACGGGACTCTCCTGTTTGGATAGATTATATTAACTACAAACATATGCTACCTGTGAAGAGTTTCTTAGATACAGCCTAAAACGTCTTTCTTTTGAACATCTTTCCTTTGCATTCAAACTGCTTTCTGATCTGTGTTAAAAAATATCTTGCAATTCCCTTATTACCAGAGACTGGAGGCAGCTATCTTAATCTGGAACCGTGTGTGTCCTTTCTATTGCTTCTGGTTATCAATATTTTTACTCCATGGGTGAATCAGATGCACAGGAAATCACGCTCAGCTTCCTTCTCCACCACTGCCGATTCACAGAGACAGAGATAAAATGCTGGCAACGTTTCTCATTCCTTCTATGATTTACCTCTGTTCCCAGAAAAAAATCTAAAGCTTAGCTTCAGAAGTGTGTTCCATCCTGGCAGTTATTTTTGTCTATGTGGAAAATGAACAGCAACCAGGAAGTTAGCAAATTACGCGTTGTGGAGTATCTTCATAAGGACCCTCAACTAGCTGGTTTTGTGTGTCAACTTGACACAAGCTAGAATCATTAGAGAGGAAGGAGCCTCTGTTGAGGAAATGCCTCTATGAGATCCAGCTGTAGGGCATTTTCTTAGTGATGGGGGGGGGAGTGTCCAGCCTATTTGTGGGTGGTGCCATCCCCGGGTTGATGGTCCAGGCTGAGSGAGTCCTGTGRARCACAYCAGGAAGCAGCATCCTCYGTGGCCTCTGCACCGCCCCCTGGCTCCAGGTTCCTGCCCTGTTTGCGTTCCTGTCCACATTTCCAATGATGGAATGTGATCTGGATGTGTAATCCAAAACTCTCTCATCCACAACTCGCTTTTTTTTGCCATGACGTTTCATTGCGACAATAGAAGCCCTAATGAAGCCAGACCCTAATTAGAATTTTTCAGAGGTAGTGTTGGTGAGAGAAAAAGAGGCAGACACAGTATGAATTTCATGAAAATAGTACAATATCAAGCCCTTTCTAGATGAGAGAGAGAGAGAGAGAGAGAGAGAGAGAGAGAGAGAGAGAGAGAGAGAGAGAGCGTGTGTACTCATGTGTGGATGTGCATGTGTATGGCATGTGTGTCGAGGTCCTTGGATATCTTCCATTTTTTTTGTTTGTGATAGTGTCTCTCCTGGCTTGGAAATTCCTCCTGTAGGCCAGGCTAGCTGGCTGAAAACTTCCAGGGATCTATCYATCTCCAACTTCCATCTCAGCCTGGCTGAGGTTACAGGCACATGCCTAGCTTTTTATGTGGATTCTAGAAATCCAAACTCAGACCTTCATGCCTGTGAAGCAAGAACTTTACCCACTGAGCTACCTTTCCATCCAATAAAACTATATAAAATTGCATCTATATTGAACAGATGAAGATATTTTCAGCATCCCCTAAAGTAATAACTATATGATATTTATATTTTATTAGATACTGTAAGTAATCTATGGATGTTTTAAAGTATAAGGGAGTTGAATGGCTGATCTGCATGTTCAATTGGAGTAAGTTAAGAATCACCTAGAAGGCAAATCTTTGGGGTATCTATGAGGGTATTTCTAAAGAGGTTTAACCAACCAGAGAAGATCCACCCTGAAGGTATTTGGGCCCCATCCTGGAGGCCGGGGTCCCAGACTAAATAAAAGGGGAAAAGAGGAAGAGTGAAAAGGGAGCTGGATGTTGGCCTTTTCCTTTCCCTGCTCCTGACTGGCACGAACTGAGCTGGTCTTGTTGCTGTGCCTTCCTTGTTACATTGACAGCATTCCTTGGAACTGTGAAGCAAAGATAACCCTGCCTCCCGTAAGTCTCTTTCTTGTCAAATATTTGATTGCATCGATGAGATAAGGAAAGTTAATGAATACAGAAAATTGATGATGAGAGAGGGGTTGTTGCTGTGACTTCTTGGATGTGCCCTTGGGAATTGCTTAGCTGGNTTTTTGCCATGACGTTTCATTGCGACAATAGAAGCCCTAATGAAGCCAGACCCTAATTAGAATTTTTCAGAGGTAGTGTTGGTGAGAGAAAAAGAGGCAGACACAGTATGAATTTCATGAAAATAGTACAATATCAAGCCCTTTCTAGATGAGAGAGAGAGAGAGAGAGAGAGAGAGAGAGAGAGAGAGAGAGAGAGAGAGAGAGCGTGTGTACTCATGTGTGGATGTGCATGTGTATGGCATGTGTGTCGAGGTCCTTGGATATCTTCCATTTTTTTTGTTTGTGATAGTGTCTCTCCTGGCTTGGAAATTCCTCCTGTAGGCCAGGCTAGCTGGCTGAAAACTTCCAGGGATCTATCYATCTCCAACTTCCATCTCAGCCTGGCTGAGGTTACAGGCACATGCCTAGCTTTTTATGTGGATTCTAGAAATCCAAACTCAGACCTTCATGCCTGTGAAGCAAGAACTTTACCCACTGAGCTACCTTTCCATCCAATAAAACTATATAAAATTGCATCTATATTGAACAGATGAAGATATTTTCAGCATCCCCTAAAGTAATAACTATATGATATTTATATTTTATTAGATACTGTAAGTAATCTATGGATGTTTTAAAGTATAAGGGAGTTGAATGGCTGATCTGCATGTTCAATTGGAGTAAGTTAAGAATCACCTAGAAGGCAAATCTTTGGGGTATCTATGAGGGTATTTCTAAAGAGGTTTAACCAACCAGAGAAGATCCACCCTGAAGGTATTTGGGCCCCATCCTGGAGGCCGGGGTCCCAGACTAAATAAAAGAGGAAAAGAGGAAGAGTGGAAAGGAGCTGGACGTTGGCCTTTTCCTTTCCCTGCTCCTGACTGGCACGAACTGAGCTGGTCTTGTTGCTGTGCCTTCCTTGTTACATTGACAGCATTCCTTGGAACTGTGAAGCAAAGATAACCCTGCCTCCCGTAAGTCTCTTTCTTGTCAAATATTTGATTGCATCGACGAGATAAGGAAAGTTAATGAATACAGAAAATTGATGATGAGAGAGGGGTTGTTGCTGTGACTTCTTGGATGTGCCCTTGGGAATTGCTTAGCTGGAGAAAAATATGTTTCTTARCCTGGAGAAGCTCTAGTGTGATAGGAAGAGCTTGATGGTGGGAATGTGGGAAACAAGGATGCTAATAAATGGACAAAGATCCAGGAGAGCGATGAGCACTCCATGGGAACTGGACCAGAGGTCTTTATGTTCCTTTTCAGCAAGATATCCGGCTGCATGATGTTCATGTCTTGAACTTTTGAGTGAGCCTGGATTAAAAAAAAATTATAGCTTAGTTTGTTTGGTGGAGGAGACTAATGACAGCGCAGCTAACATTTAGTCTGAGGTATGGTCCCTTCCWCTGTTCTTTTTCCTGGTTTATAGTAGAAGAAAGCAGAAATGTGGAAATCTGCAGTTTGCTGAAGAGAAGAATATACACAAATTAAAAGTGGGATAAAAAGAGTGCAGGGAAAGCATCTGTAATTGTTAATAATGTTACTGAAATTAACATTTGCCCCATTGGAGGAAAGGTTCCTTAAGGGCAATACTACTCTTGAAGAGTCTAATTTATAAAAATGCAAATTAATTTGAAAGGAGAATGAAAGAATGCTGTCGAGGGGGTCCCCTACTCAAAAACAATCACCCAGGACAATGTTTTCTCAGCTTGGTAGTCTCTGGCATAAACAGAGGCACAGAGGTGGCAAAATCTGGTACTCCCATCCATAGGCTGCTCATTTAGCAGTTATGCAAAATGGAAGAATTACACTCATGGAGACTTGCACCAGCGTTTTGGAAAGCCACTGAGGCTGAGCCCTGGATGGCACGGTGATGGTCTCTCTAAGAAGGCCCCGAGAGGCCACTCCATGAAGCTGTA